>WWET01004819.1:56862-97436 GCA_011038615.1 Limnodynastes dumerilii
TTAAAGACCGCATGAAGTAGATTAAGTAGAATGAGGCGGCGTGATGCTGCCTCGGGGAGTATTTCAATAGAAGGGAGAGATTTAGATTAATCTTCACAATGGAGGCTAAAGTATGGAATTTCTGATGCACAGTACCACACGCAGTAGAAAAGGGCTGCTCTCCTATGTGCAAATAGTGGATCCGTGTTCTGGGGGCAGCCTTAAATATTCTCTTTGCATGCGGAATATAGGATCGTAAGTAAGGGCTAAACTGAGTCTTTACTGATTATTTAAATGGGAAAGCACACCCACAATGCGTATGTCGTATGCATGGTGTGTGGTCCGACCACTTTAAATTGCTTTTTGCACAGAACGCAGCATTGTGCGACTGCGTTCTGGTGTGGAAGTATAGGTACTGTACAGAGCTGACTTACGTATGTTGTGTATGTAAACCAGCTCACCTTCATAGTTCTGGATTTGGTCCAGAGACTAACAATCCCTGACTCCTACCTTAAAACTGTCCTTACATCAAATGCATAGTACACAGGCACTTGGAAGCCTCACTTTACTGTCAGGATACTTCCCCCCCCAATCACTTTCCTAAGCCCCCCATCGGAAACACTTCCAGAACTCTGGATCCAGAGGATACTGATGTGTGCTGGGAATGTGGCACTTTCGGTATATCTAGGCGTTTTTCCAATCTTATCAATCAGAAATACCCCTTTCTGTAAGTTTGGATCCAGTACTATGTGCTTATAGAGCTGTAAGTTTGGATCCAGTACTATGTGCTTATAGAGCTGTATGTTTAGATCCAGTACTATGTGCTTATAAAGCTGTAAGTTTGGATCCAGTACTATGTATTATAGAGCTGTAAGTTTGGATCCAGTACTATGTGCTTATATCACTGTAAGTTTGGATCCAGTACTATGTGCTTATACAGCTGTATGTTTGGATCCAGTACTATGTGCTTATACAGCTGTATGTTTGGATCCAGTACTATGTGCTTATAGAACTGTAAGTTTGGATCCAGTACTATGTGCTTATAGAGCTGTAACTTTGGACCCAGTACTATGTGCTTATAGAGCTGTATGTTTGAATCCAGTACTATGTATTATAGAGCTGTATGTTTGTATCCAGTACTATGTGCTTATAGAGCTGTATGTTTGGATCCAGTACTATGTGCTTATAGAGCTGTAACTTTGGACCCAGTACTATGTGCTTATATCGCTGTAAGTTTGGATCCAGTACTATGTTCTTATAAAGCTCTATGTTTGGATCCAGTACTATGTATTATAGAGCTGTAAGTTTGGATCCAGTACTATGTATTATAGAACTGTATGTTTGGATCCAGTACTATGTATTATAGAGCTGTAAGTTTGGATCCAGTACTATGTGCTTATATCGCTGTAAGTTTGGATCCAGTACTATGTATTATAGAGCTGTATGTTTGGATCCAATACTATGTGCTTATAGAGCTGTATGTTTGGATCCAGTACTGTGCATTATAGAGCTGTATGTTTGGATCCACTACTATGTGCTTATAGAGCTGTATGTTTGGACTATTGAAATTTCATGGAATTGTCATATTATATTTATTTGATCATTTTGTTCAGTGTGTCATAAAACAGAGTCATTAAAGTTGAAATGTACTGAAGCTGGTTTTGCTTGAGGCTGTGTCTTACACATGTTATAATAAGTAGGAAATGTTCCTTTCCTCTTGATAGCAACAAAGCTACAACCTAGTTATATAATAAAGACTAAAAACAAGTCTATACAACAAGATACACATGAAGAAGTTGGGATAATTCTTACTTTGGGCAGCAGAGCAATTCGTTGAAATTGCAGTAACAAACCATCTCACAGTCTAAACCTTTCCAAAAAGGGTCCTGGAGGCCTTCATGCAGGGGCCAGAGATTCTCCATTCCCTCTGGGATGTTGTGACAGTTCCGATCTTTTAAAATCTTTTTGTAGCAGGAGAGACGACCAGTTGGAGTTGCGCCTATTCCCCACACAGTAAATAATAGCACTGCAACTTGCACAACCTTCATTATTTTACAAATGTAAATTATACTGAGGATGTTTTCCACCTGAAAGATGAATAAAGAGTAAGATCATTGTAAATGAGGGGACATATCTGTTGGTACAGTTACCCACACAAACACAACATATAATATGAGTCATATAGCACAAAGGATGTAGTGAGGGATGTGTGAGAAGTGCCATTGCCCAGGGGCACCAACCACTCCGCCCCGATATGGCTCTGGCAGCAAACATGGTGACACATTTGCCTGGCCTACCACTGTTAATAAAGTTCAAGCAATAGTGGGACAGGCTGGGGGCCAGATTTTACAATTCCAGCGGGACAGTCCCTATTTTGGGGGACTGTCCTGCCCACATTCCAGCTTGTCCCAATGAGTGGACAAGACAAGAGAAAAGGTTTCTTCTTTTATTCGACCATGTTATTTATAAAAACAGTATTGGTTATACAGGCTCCTGCAGGAACCCTTTAGGACAAGATATGTTTCTCTGAATGACATTATCTAACATATGCAGCCTTGTCATTCAAGGAAAGAGATTTGGTCCTACAAGGCTCCCTTAGGAGCTCTTTGTAACCAATACTATTTTTATGAATGACATGGCCGCATCCAAGCAGAGAGAGTGCCAAGGAGGAGGAAGAAGAACATAAGTTCACTTGTAGGACAAGTGGATGGCTGGGCACTTACAGGGGGCACAAATGCATGGCTGGACACATACAGGGACATATGTGGATGGATGAGCACATACAGGGCACAAATGCATGGCTGAGCACATACAGGGACAGAATTGGATGGCTGGGTACATACAGGGGTACAAGTGGATGACTAGGCACATACAGGGGGCACACATGCATGGTTGGACACGTACATATACTTCCCAACTTTCCCTATTTTCGAGAGGCTAATTCAGAGAGAGAACATAGGAAGAGATTTATTAGAAAAGGGGTGGTGTTTGTACAGGAAAGGGGTTGGGCCTATTTGTCCCTCTTTCTGGAGTCTAAATGTTGGGATATATGACATTTTAAGAATGTAATCGTGCTGCAGAGGTATGTGGAGTCACAAAGAGAGAGGAGAATTTGATCAGTGTTTCATAATTAAATCATTTACTATGTACAATGATCCAATTTTCCCCATACTATTTTTTTCTATAAAGTATTTACATTTAATAACATTATAAATTCAGAGCATCAAATATAGATATATACATTTATATTTGAACAGTCTGATAATTGTTTAAATATACTTTATTTCTCTTCTTTTAAAGCATGTTTCCCTTTATATGCTAAATTATGTTCCTTTAAATTATTATGAATAATGATAATCACTTATAAATTACATAGGAATGAATGCACAATTTAAATTTACCTTTTAATCTACTACATTTTAAAGTATATGTCACATGGACAAATTCAAATACTTATTTAAATAAAAATAGCCACCCCCTCATAAAGTCATGAAAACTATAAAAATTTGTATATAGCAAATTATTGCTATATGTGACATAAAAACACCTTATTTGAACAGTCTGTGCTGCATGTTTTCTGTTTCCTTTTAGACACATAAGGAAAGAAAAAGTGTGAGTTGTAGACACAGGTGGACAATAAACAGAAAAGCACATAGGGGATATTTTTAGGGGTATAAGGAACACTATTACTATTATGCCTTATTGAGTCCATAGTCACTATGCTGCAGTTCTTGTTGTATGGCAGTCACTATGATGCAGTCTGTATTGTATGGTGCTTATTAGAGTGCAGTGTGTATTGTATGGTAGTCACTAATATGTAGTCCGTATTATATGGTTTTCATAAGGGTGTAGTTTGTTTTGTATGGAGGTCACTACAGTGCAGTGTGTATTGTATGGTGGGGCTGGATCCAGACCTAAGTGCTTGTTACGTTTCATCGCGTAGTGTATTTACGTTATTGTATTTTTTATGCACCACCCTAGGCACTCCCCTCGCTCGTATGTACTTTGGCCATTTTACGCTTGCCAAACCCTGCCTTAACTTTTCAAAGCGTAACTACTGACGTACATAAAGGCTTCAAGTACGTAAGTGCCTAAGCACTCCCATGCTGTACGATTTAAATGCCTCACCCTGCCTCTGAAGCATAATTACGGGTGTTGAATGGATGTCACGCCCCTTCATTCGTAGTTACGCTGTTGATACAAGGCTGGTACGTACGTTCAGAGTTACGTAGCGCAACATCTGCCATGTGCATGCGCTAAATACACTAGCGTAGCGTAGCTCAGGGTCTGGCCTGTGGTCACAAAGATGCAGTGTGCATTGTGTGGTAGTCACTAGAGTACAGTCTATATTGTTTGGCTGTTACAAACATAGTGGTAATTAGGGAGTTGTTTGTATTGTACTTTATGGTGGTCACTAGGGTGCAGTGTGTATTCTATGGCAGTCACTAGGATGCAGTTTGTATTTTGTGATGTTCACTATACTGTCGGTTGTATTGTATGACTGTCACTAAAATACGCTGTGTATTGTTTGCCAGTCACAAAGGAAAAGGTGCAGTGTGTATTGTATAGTGGTCACTAGGGTGCATTTCATTATTATGGTGCAGTGTATATTGTATTGTATGAATACGTCTGTATTGTTTAGTGCTTATTAGGTGCAGTTCTAATTGCAATTAGTAGGTATCTGTGTATCTGTGTGTATTTTATGATTGTATGGTGGTCACTAGAATATGTTGTTTTAAAAAATGTTTATTATTTTTTTTAAATATTATAATTGAGAGTGGGTGCCATTTTTTTTTTTCATTTGCACTGGACTCCATCCAGCCACTGCTGGACACAGAAGGATTTACACAGCACCCATATGTGTTGCACTTTGCAAACGCAAATGCATCTTCTGTACTGAGAAGTTCATGTTTTCCTCAGGACACTGCAGGATATTGCAAAGGAAATCCGTTATCCTGGAAGTTTTCAATTCCCAGCAAGTGTTTGGTTGGGGTTTTTTTAACTGGAACTATTATTTCTTCCACACAAACCCATTTCCCAATAAAGTGCTTTCCAGCACCACCTGCTGGTTTAAAGCGATAATACAAAATTGATTTATGTGTGTTGAGGATTATGCATTAGTTTGTATAGCTATCGGGGCCAGTAATTATTGTGAACAATTTAAGTAATGTATTTAATATATTTCTATTAAGAATATCTCAAAATATATTTATCATCTACCTAGATATTGTGTTGAGATGCTCCGATGCTTTACAGATAGATCACCTAAATGATGGCACGTAACATGTTATGTACTTCCAGAGGTAGATTGAGAACCTTGAAGTGACCCTGGAAAAAATGTCTACAAGTGACCACATGTATGTGGGATCTATCACAAAATGATTAGCGCACAATTTTATCTGCCTATCTAACTGTGGTTCAGCCACAGAAACAAGAACCTTAATGAAAGCGGTGCAAATATCTAATATTTGCGCGGTTATGCATAATCAATAGAATATAAGTAAAGGCTATGCCAAAGAGCTTCAATCAAATACATTGACTGTTGACTAATATTTCACCAGAATTCCAATAATATTTATACAATGCAGATATTACACTGCTGACCTCTACCCAATACAGAGAACATCCTAGTGATTACCACCCAACACAGGTAACATTCTTGTGACCACCATATAATACAGAGTCCTTCCTAGTGACCTCCATCCAATACAGAGAACATCCAATTCATTACCACCCAATACAAGCAACATCTTTGTGACCACCATACAATACAGAGTGCTTCCTAGTGACCTCCACCCAACACAGAGAACATCCAATTCATTACCACCCAATACAAGCAACATATTTGTGACCATATACAATACAGAGTGCATCCTAGTGACCTCCACCCAACACAGAGAACATCCTATTGACCATTGCTCAATACAGAAAGCTTCCTAGTGACCACCACATACAGATTTCAAACAAAGAGGGGCTGCATAGTCTCTAAAGGTCACCAGCCTACGTGGAAAATTCCCTATAAGGACTATGGCCAGTCTGCCCTGTGTGCTGAACTTTCTCTGCAATCCTTCTTTACACACTGTGCTCTGCAAAACATACATTTTTTATATTGTACTTTGCACGTGTAGTTATGATATTTAATACATAGTAACACATAAAGGGCCTGATTCACAGATAAGAAGGAAATAAGTACGTGTGACTTCACAAAACTATGCACCTAAGTTGCAAATCAACTCTCATGACACTCCCCTCGTTCTTAAGGATCTCTGCCACCTCCATAGGGATACCTTTACTCTCCATGTGTATCATTGTGCAGATTTCCCAAAAGTATGTGCAGAGTTTGCTAACCCCGCCCATTCACCCTATTTACATTTCTCTCCCCACCCACTTTTCTTAACTACCTTCTTACGGAGTACTGACACGCCCCTTCTTACGGATCTCATTAGGCATGGAGTTGTACTCCGTGCTCAGTGGGTTTTCTTGCATAACATCTGGATTGTGCATGCACAATTCGCTTAAAATCGCCAAGATACGCACACAGCGTTCGTTAGGTAAGATATTAAGTGTGAATTAGGGCCAAAATCGGGAGTATGTTAAATACTGAGACAATGCTCAGGCACACTGCTGTTTAATCAGTAAGCTAGCTGTCTTTCTCCCTGTAAAATGCAATGCAGAAATATTACCCTTTGGCTAAATATATGACTAACCACCTGCCACTTTCAAGGCTTTCTGCTATAGGTAGTCATACAGCTAAGCAATGACCAATGTGTTTTTAAATTGACAGACAACATCCTCATTTACAATAAAATAGGAAGACCACATTTTTAAACTGTGATCAGTAATAACATCTCCCAATGTACATGTGCAACTCACCTACTGGCATATGAATTATAATTAGAATCAGTGTGCTTTTCTGTCAAGAGGCCTTGACCTTAGAAATATTCATAGAACTATGCATGTATTTTTCATAAAGTGACGTGATTAAATCTGATTTCTATAGTACATTTTACTTTCCTTTAAAATACAAATATCTCCAGTAAGGGCATTCACAAGCCCTCACCTTGTTTGATTATGCGCTTAGTTTAAAACTGCTCATAGTGTTACAAGAAAACACTTCCCAATTACTTCTACTACTACTACATTAGGACCAATACTGCATGTATTAGAATGGCATCACAACACAACTGGAGTCTCTCTAAAGCGGGGTATACACCCAATTTGCTTCCAATCCAACCTACAACCGACCTGTTGCCCAACTGTGGACCGCTCTGACCATCCAATCCTGCTTGTCTGGTCGTCTCAAATGATTTTAAAATCTGTCTAAAAATCACCCAACCAATTTACAAGGGTGTATTCTCCCGCACCTGCTATATCTAATTCTTTTCTTGATTCTGACATCATGCAGCACCGCCTTTGTGTGTAACATATGGCATGGCAAAGATTGTGTATGGTGACATAATCTTTTCAGATGCGTATTAGATGTCTGCTGTAAGACTGGACAAGTGTGGTTGGTCTCTGTAGGATTGTGTAAATAGTCTGATCAGGCATGGGAAGAGGATTAAATAAGTGTGTGCCCAGCTATCCATGCTAACCAGTGGTATTTGTTTTCTAACTGATGAAATAATGTATTTTAGAAGAGCTTCATTAATTCTAAACTAATGTGTAACCAGTGGTTAATTTCTATAGAGCACTGACAAACTGAGAGTGAATCACTTATGTGCCAATTGTTTTAGTTTTTTCAATACAGATTTCAAAAAGCTAAATGCTAGTTCCAGCAAGATCAAGATAAAAATAAGCCATAACCATGATTCTAGTCTTATGAAACAAAGCTAAACAATAGACCTAAGAATATTAAAACCAGCAGTGATTGTTTTGGCACGTGGCCTAGATAGCAACAGACGGCATCATACTTTATATCCAGTGAGGACCAGTCACCATAATCGGAATTAAACACCATTGACCAAGGATCCCAGCTGAAAGTTGCCCGATTAACATTATATATGCGGAGTAGATGTTCATTGTACCTGCGCCTTCGTTAAAATCTTACACCATTTCAGGGGATGGTGTAGGTAGAAGGCCCAAGTTCAGTAAAATAAAAAAATAAATAAAACAAATACACAATTTTTTTTTTTGTAAAAAGTATATAAATAAAATAAATAAATGAAACACAGAGGTCGCAATGTGCGTTTATTTAGTAGGTGTTTTATTTATTTATTTTATTGATATACTTTATGCTACAAGCACCCTGTAGTGATGCGCCATCAATTAATGATTACATTTATTTATATCGGCGGGATTAGTTGGAGCTCCAACTGCAGATATCAAACGACTCCCTTATTTTTATTGCTCTATTCAGAGTTGGGTGTTTCTGCTAAACCATGGAACTCTAAATAGGATGTTTATCGGGACTGCATTGCGGATCTGCTAAACCTCTGGCTCAGCCCCAAAGTATGTAAACAATATCCTACATTATCTTATAATCTCTGCAATTCTTTAATATGTCAAAATGGTTCCCTTAGCATAATAGGTGGATCATTAAGATACATTTTTGTTTAATACCATACTGTGTATTGTAAACATGATGAAATTGGACTTGATTGGCTGGCAATGCTTCAATATAATATTCCCTTTCACTAAAAATACTTTGAATTAACAGGTGCCTCCAGCCAATATATGCGAAATATATGATACAGCTTTGCATTAAACAAGGTAAGTGTTGGAGGTATAGAGTGTATCCATTGTGTGTATTACATTTCAGACAACAGCTCATATCCGTGAGACTCATATGATGAAAGATAACCCCTGTGAAAGATGTTTAAAACTATTTCCTTGTAAGTGCAAGCTATTAGAACTGTGCAGAAATACTTAAGATAATAGGGTTTCCATATTATGGTCTGGAAATATTTTTTACCTTCAGTATTTATTAGGGGCTGGAATATTCATTGGGAATTGTGCCAGTTCACTGTCTATATCACTTTGCCAGTCTTGCTGGGTAATATGACTAACTACAGATTGAACATATTGTTTAGCTTGGTGAGCACTAAAAGTACATGTGACAAGTTATTCAAATGTTTTTCAAGGATTTCTGCTTATTGATCCACCGAAGCATTTATATGCTCTTAAGTGCCCAGTGGTTATCCTGTGTCTCTATATTGATATGTCGGATTGTTTAGCAAGGGAAGGAAAGGCAATCGCTTTGACTGCATTTTTTTTTTTTTGGATCACTCTCCAAGTTTGCCATTAGCAACAGTTTCTACTGATAAATCTTGCTGCATGTAGAGTCACATCCAGGCTTTTATCTTTACGTTAATAGCAACACAAGAGCGCTAGTGTAAAATGGATAAAATTTATTAACTACCACAAACTAGTAACATAAAAAATTGTTATCCTGTGATTTATCAGCATATATAAAATTAAGCATCTAGTGGCACCTAGTGGCACAGAAAACTGGCAAACAAAATTTTATGTGAATGAGATTGCAGGAAAATGTCAATGTGAGATGTTGGGAAAAAATAAAACTTAAGCAGAATATGATTATCATCAGTCATGCTGAATAGCGAGACGCCCGGTTTGTGTGTTATTTCTCCTTCTCTGGGGCCTCCACATAAGTCCTTGAGTAGGCCACTGTGAAACAATAGAGGAAGTAAAAGGATAATTATGATTTTAACTATATGATATTTCTCTTCTAATAGGACCCAAAGTGCCTCAGCTACAAGCATTCAACATTTTAATTACCTGATATTAGCATCACTAGAGGACATAAAGACAGATACAGAATTACAGTATAAACCAGATGTAGAAAAGGTGATTAAACTTTGTCTGTCACTTATTTATCATATGTAGTATATGCTTGAAGACTTTTTTTTTAAATTACATTGTCTTTTCCTCTCCTGTTGGCATTTCCTTTCTAATGCCAGTGTTACATGTATTTGTATGCACACTTCTCACTTATATTGAAAAACATAGAGACTTATGTGGACACAAATTCCCTTTGTGAACACTATGAAGCAACTAAATGTTTTTCAGTTATTTCATATTCTAATTTTATCTTCTGGAATCATAAATACATGTTTTGTAATAGTAGATTTACAGTCTCATAACTTTACCCTGGTAATCTATGGCTCAACATCCGTACTTGTGGCACAAGTGGATATTTCTGGTTAATATGATATAGATGACTTTCAAAATGTTAGACTATGATTTATATGAGATAAAAATATGCTGAAACCACAGAACAGGGCAGTCCTGGGGAGATGGAACTAGGCTGAGAGAAGCAGAATGGTAGGCTGTAGTAAGCAATTGCCATGATGGCAGAATCACAATTTAAGGTTTTAAAATTGTATTTTAAGTAAAGGCAAAATCCTGAATGTAGGTTATATTTTCCAATGTCATATGATAGGATTTACCTTTTCACCACTGTTTGCAAAATCATGCTTTTGCAAACCCAGCACATAAGATTAATGATGTATTATAGTATAGCGCACCCCCTTGTGATTGTTTACTGTAGGATTTATAATACTCTAGATCATGAATAAGCGGTCCTTAGATTAGCAAACATTTTTAATGTAACTTATACCAACACTACCTGAAGAGGTACAGTCAGAACATAGCTGTTACCCATAGAAGCGATTCATATGTCAGTTTTATTAGTCTGTGTATACACTGGTTATAGCTGATATTTAATTTGTTGCACTGGGCTATACAAATTGATCTTTTCTCTAGTCACCAACTTCTTAACTAAGATTCAGATTATAGTATTGTGTTTTGGGACTCTGTTGTTCATTTTGACAAAGCAGTTCTTGCCATATACAGTGCAATTATTGTGCCAGTCAGTAAATAATCTGCTGAATGGCACAATATCATATAGGGCCTGATTCACACTTAAGAAGCTGCGGCTGTGTCCGAAATTATCTACTGCGCATGCGTAGTAGGTATTTTACACTATCTACGTAGCCGATCGGCACACAGCGATATCCGTAGAAAGAGGTGGCATTATGCCGCCTCGGGGCGTTTTTAGGCTGAAGTGGGAGGGGGGAGGTATTTAGATTAGATTAGGAGGGCAGGGGGGAGAGGCAATGTCCGTGCGTAGTTTCCTTTTTAAGTAGGAAACTACGCACGGTTAGATAAGGTGGCCCTATAGGCCTATGAGGCGGAGAGGTGCAATGTCCGTACGGACATTGCACGGAGAGATAAGGTAGCTCTATGACACTCGTAAGTGCCATAAGATACCTAAAAACTGGAGGAGGGGGATGGAAGGGTGAGTTAAGTGCACATCTGCCCGCACCTAACTCACTCTTAAGTGTGAATCAGGTCCATAGTGTGTAGACAGTTTAAGAAACAAAAAACAAAAAATTATTATTTAAGTAGTTTTATTTATTTATCAACAGGTTTTTATACAGCAGATTGAAAAACGCTTTACAAAGAATATTTTACAATCACATCAGTCCCTGTCCCATTGGAGATACATATTAAGGTCCATAACTCATATACACACACACAGTAGTGTTAATTTTTTCTGCAGCCAATTAACTTAGCAGCATGTTTTGGAGTGTGGGAGGAAACTGGAGCACCCAGAGGAAACCCACACAGACACGGGGAGAACATACAAACTCCACACAGATAAGGCCTAGTCCAGGAAACAAACTCATGACCTCAGGGCTGTAAGACATAAGTGCTACTCACTGAGCCGACGTGCTGCCCCACAATTAGATATTTAGTAGATTAATTAAAACAGGAGGCCCATTTGCTCAGTCAAACCCAGTTCTATATTGGGCAATACTTAGGGGATTCTGGAGAGGGGCATCCCTTGCTGTAAGGAGAGATAGCCATACACATTCTGCAGATATTGTGCTGGTAAAGACTGGGTCTCATCCCATACTTTAAATAGGACCTGTTTTGCACCTCAATGTATTTTGAAAGAGATTGACTTTTCCAGGTGCATGTTTAGCAATACAAACCTCTGAACGGTCCTAAGTTTGATGGGATGGTGCTGATTTGTAGACTCCAGAAGGTGTGGAGTTACATGTGTATTCCTGTTTCATTACAGGCTTACTTTGCACTGGATCCAAAATTAGCATTGATTTGTGTCCATAAACCACCGCAGGCTAACATATGTAATTTCCGATCTTATATTCCATACGTGTACTCCCCTCGCACATATGGACCTTCCACATGCAGAACCCTACCTTAAGTGTCCATACATGGAAGGGCTTAGCCAAGCCCTTAATTTATGATCTGCATGCATTCCCCTGACCACCATGCGTATTACGTATGTCTCATGGCTCCGTTCCGCTGTCGGAGACATACTTAAGAATCACAATACGGCATCGGTCAGCTACATTCCAATGCGTAAGTATCTCGTTGGCGCCTGTGTGGTAGCAACGCAAACCTAACTTGTGCATACTGAATGCGTAAGTCAGCTGTCGCTCTTAATTGTGGATCTGATCCTTTGGTTCCAAGTTGAGAATTCTAATTGCCTGTTAAATAATAACTCCTCAAAGGGTGAACAATGTTAATGACCAAAAGGAAAATGCCTGTTGTATCAGTAATAGTGCTTTGCACAGTGCTCCTTAAAACTATTTTCTGTTCCTCCACAGAATGATTTCTATTACTAGAGTGTGGAACTAGCTTCCAAGAACACAGCGTAGACTTGTGCCATTAAAGGCACTTGGCAGATCATTAAGAACAACTTTGGGAAAAAAAGATGTTTTGTAATATGTATCAGATGCGCTTTGTAAACAATCCCTTGTGGCAAATACAATAAAATATCAGTTAGCACTTCTTGAAATGTCATTATATCACGCAAAAGGCTTTTACACCTTGTAATTCATTTAACTTAATTCATTTAATATTTAATCGAATACTGTAATGTAATAAACTTTTAAATATTGAATATTAGTGCAAATTTTTTTAATGTTTAAAAAAATTAATATATTGGGCCTGATCCAAAACAACGATTCGGAGCGAATTTACGCAGAGACGTAAAATCACTGTTTTGTACTCACTGCGCATGCGCACCATAGAAAATATGCACATTAACGTAGCGTAACTGTGAACGTATGGGCCTTTCACGTATGTGCCACGTAAATACTTACGTGTGGGCGTGCCAGTTTTACGTAACAACGTGTGACAAAATACGTGTGAAATACGTGAAGTAGGCGGGGGTTGTATTTAAAGTGTACATTATGGGCGTGCTTAGCTGCGTAAATTTGTCTAGCCCATACGTACGTGTGCATATGGCTGCGGTTACGTTGGAAAAAGTTAAGGTAGGGTTTGGAAAGTGTATCTTGACAAAATACGTACGTTCAAGGGGTGTGCCGAGGGGAGTGTAACGAAGTTACGCACATGAAAATACGCTCCGCGAATAAACGTACGGCAAATGTAGTTCTGGATCTACCCCATTATCAGTAGCAATAAAACGAATTAGCATAAATCTGGAGATTTATAACATGCCAGACGTTTTATCAGATATTTATGGAAGATATATACAGCACCGAAAAGAAATACTATCTTTACCCCTAAAATATTTTAGACTTTTACTTTAGCGGCCACTTGGTGTTTATTAATGGACCTGAATGTAAGATGCATAAGACCCCAGTGAATATGATTTCACATTTGCTTAAAACCTCCAAAAAACAACATTGAAATGTAGCATTAGTTACAAGTTAGATACAGACTTCTTCTTTTTCCTACACATCTAGGGAGATCTAGTGGTCTACATGTGAATAGGCTACATGGCGCCACACACTTTTTTGGTAATATTTGAGTACAGAGCGATCAGTGAAAAGTAAAACTGGAAAACTGTCCAATGTAAGCAAATCCAGAGAGTGAAAGTGTTTGTAAGTCCAAACAATGGCACAAGCCCAGGGAGAGATCTTCTTAGTGAAATAACATGCTGACATGTGTAAATGAAAGGTTAGAGTGAAATATTGCTCTGTGTATATATTGCTCACAAGAGTTTTATTTTAGACAAGACAATTTATATTTTTCATAACCCAAATATAAGCAACAAATAACAAATGGGGAGTTTGCAGGAAGAGAAGTTTTAGTGTTAGGCTGCAGGTAGAAGGAGTCTTAAGGTCAGACTGTGGGGAGGGAAATCTTAGGATTAGGCTGTGGGAAGGGAAGTCATAGGGTTAGGCTTCGGGGAGGGGAGTTTTAGGGTCAGGCTGTAGGGAGTAGAGGGTTAGGGTCAGGCTGTGGGCAAATAAGGATTAGGGTTAGGGTAATGTAAGGGGACTGTTAGGATAAGGATTAGGAGAAGGGTTGGGAAATACTCACCATATGCCGTTGCCTCTTCTTCCTGGGAATGACTGATTGCTTCTCCTCAGCGAGGCAGAAGCAATCGATTTCCCAAGCACTTCTATTTTGCCTAGAAGAAAATGACTCTT
The DNA here is from genome assembly GCA_011038615.1 of Limnodynastes dumerilii. Taxonomy (NCBI): domain Eukaryota; kingdom Metazoa; phylum Chordata; class Amphibia; order Anura; family Limnodynastidae; genus Limnodynastes; species Limnodynastes dumerilii. The sequence goes on from WWET01004819.1 coordinate 71,232, forward strand.
TCAATAAAGGGACGTTTGATGCGGAGACCCAAACCCCACATAGAGGGGAAACACCTATAGTGTATATTCACCAAAAGGCAACACCCACTTCTGAACTCAACCCAGCCCCTTGACACAAGTGCCTTTGCATTGTATATAAGTTGGGCAAAATTTGGATTCTGAAAACGGCCCAGTGAGTTGCAGAATGAGGGAAAATATTTGTAGACCCATTTACTGAAATATTTTTAACTAAAAAAGTCAGAAAAAATAGTATATAAGGAAGAGAACCCATGTACTCTGAAAGCCAAGGATGTAGGGCATTGAAATGTTCCCTGGTGATAAAGGGATCTCTTGAGAACACCTTATGTTTTATTGATCCAGCTGCCTCATGTCCAGAGAAAGTCAGCTGTCAAAAAAACTGTGCCACTTTGACCACTCATTATCACAAGCATGCTGGTGATCTTTATATAATATGCACTTCTGTGCTGTTGGTTAGGGTATAACATGTATCAGAGTTTAATGTTTCCAGTCCATGTATAATATATAAGAAAGTGTATAATTCTAAAAATGACACGGCAGTCACTGTGGACGGGATCCAGAGTTCTGGTCCCGCTATGCTCAGAGCTCAGATGCCAGATCCTTCCTGTACCAGACTTCCTTACAGGCTTCCCCTTGTATGTAAGGATTTCCAATACAAGACCTCTACCTTTAGATTTCCACACTGTATTCATATAAAATGGGGTTGACTTGGAGGTCTGGATACAGTGGAGGATGCTTAGCATGCCCTCGTTGTAATTAACACACTTCCCCCTCCCACGTACAGAACCATTTTCCACATCCCATTGTGTCCCACATTGCCATCGGTAAAGCTCCCAACTTTGGATTGATATATGTAGTGGAAATGTGTCACATGCATGGTCGCAAAATGCGGATGCTTTCCGATCCTAGGGATCAAAGAAAAATACACTTTTGCAGAAGTCTTGATCCAGCCATTGAAGCCCAGTGCATTAAGTATAGCCTGGGTCTCTTTGGTTATGTTATTATGATATTATTGAGCATATTAACTTCCATCACTACCAAAAAAAAAGAGAATTGTAGTTTTCTTTGGAAACTTTTTTTTTAAGTATAAGTGATAATTTGCTTTGATTACACCCTGCCTTCCACAACATCATTGAAAAATGTCATGTGCACAGACACAGTTAATGGCTGTGGTAGCATTTATTTTGAGGGAGGTCAATAACATCAGAGCTGACACCAATGGATGAAAAGATATCCATTCATAGGACTGGTAGATTTACACAACTATAATTATAATCTTGGTTCACCTTCTTTTAACCACAAAATGCCCAAATACACAGGCCCAGTGGTAGCAATATGTTTTGTATAGGGGTGTTGCACACAGATAACTGGGTAGCACAAGTCTATGAAGCACAAAACTAAACAGTTTGCAGGACATAAGCAAGCAATGGTTAGATAAATACAGCTTAGTTCACAATAGTCTTTATAATTTGTGCAGGCTTGTTCATGGAGGATAGTATTTACAGCCCATCCACAAGTGCATTACATGTAATTACTATCTGGAGAATCTGCAGTAGTGTATGTTTAACAACTGCATTAATGGATGGCAGATAACTCATGCAGCAGTCCTGGGTGGAAGACCACATTGTAACATAAAACACTTTTATACAAAGGTATTAAATTACTAGTGTTTTGTATACCGAACCTGATAGAGAGGCAAAGTAATAGTCACAGAGTGACAGTACTGTAATACTTATACCTCTGTGGTTAATTGAATTCCACCCATGTACTAGTCACATTCAGCATTGTTGACATATATCCCATCAATAAGGGCCATGAATGAGATCATAATTCTAATGTGTTTGAGTGTGTGTGTGTTTGTGGGAAAGGGGAAAGGGAATTGTTTCAGGCAACCTCATAACCTTATCCCCTCTTTGATTTTGCTAATAGTATATCCATAAGAATAAATCATTATCCTAGCTGCTCATTCCTCCATTGTGTGAATATAAAGCTGCCTCAGATGGGACAGAGGAATACAGAACTCAGATACGCTGCTGGTATAAACAAATCAGAACAAGTAGCAACTATCATCCTAGGTCACCACCATGGTTCACCTAATAATAATAAAGTAATTTGTAACAAATATATATATATTTTGATTTAAATTGGTAAGACTGATTTGGACAAGTGCCTCTTATCTGCCTTCACATTCTATGCTCTTTCAATATTGTCTATCTATCTATCTATCTATCTATCTATCTATCTATCTATCTATCTATCTGTCTGTCTGTCTGTCTGTCTGTCTGTCTGTCTGTCTGTCTGTCTATCTATCTATCTACCTATGTATCTGTTATTAAAGATTTTTGTACATATCCTTACACAATGAAGAACCCACAGGTTCTAGTATCTAGTGATATGACAATTCTACAGGTAAGACAGGTGAGCAGACTGTTATTACAATGGTTCCTATCCCTCAGTCAACTCCCTATTTCACTTTCCCCTATACAGCTATATTGTGGTGATCTTTCTTCTCAGTATCATCAGGTCATATTGCACAAATGATTGTCTTAATAGTAGGAATAAGACTGTGCAATGACTTTGAGTTTTGTTGTGATAAAAATCATTGTTAGAATTCAGGATTGAAGAATTTACCTCCTTCGTCTGTAAAAAGCCTGCACGTCCTTTAGACCTCTGATAGACCAGCGCTTGCTGTGATGTGTGTAGAATGAGGTACAGTGCCAGTAAGGGGCCAGAGAAAGTACTGGGGGAGTAGGCTGACTTTACTGAGAGTGTGGGACATAAATGTCGCTTTGTTTCCCTAGTAGTGACAACTTCTGCTTTGCTGCCAGTGTTGGCCAGAGGTAACTGGGAATAACAGACTGCTTCAGCCTCATCCAATCCTCAGGATATCAATGTTTAGTTCATTTCCAGAATTAAACACAAGACTTCTTTATGTATTCTGTAATGCCACAGACAGTATCCAGCGCCATTAGTTACAATATAAATAGAAAGTAACATATATAGTATGCAATAACAATCACTGGAACCAGCTTATTATGTGGAATGAAGGTTGTGCTCTTGGCTCAGTAAAAGAAGGACCGTGCTGTTAATTGTATAATGAGAGAATAGATTTTAAGTATCCTTTTATGTTTATTCACAGTGCCAGGGATTTGTTCCAGAGTTGTGAGCAATTAGTGCATTTGCGATTGAAAACAGCAGCCCTGTATAGAGCCTGTACATGTATGAGCAAAGCCTATGAGCTGCCAAAGCATGTGTGTGCATCAACATTACTAGATACAAAGCAGACATGACTGTGTTTTACCCCACTTGTATAAACACACTCATACAGGGCTCATCCCTTTGACTGCCTTAAATTGGGTATGGCGATGCTATAGTGTGTGTGCTTGCAAACCAACAGAAAGGTACAGAAACACACTCGCTCAAAAATTAACATAATCTGGTTTACAGAGATATATGAGGACACTGCGGTCTAGATTTACTAAATTCGATTTCAAATCGTCATTTGAAATCGCTGGACATCGGCATAGTTTTTTCATTTTAAAACGCTGAATTTACTATGCCAGATTTATGTCTAGTGATTTCAAAACTACAGTGATGTCAGGCGATTTTTTAAGGGTTTCTTTGCCACGATTAAGCTTGTAATCGTGGCAAATGAACCCTTTTAAAATGGCCAGACATCGTTGTTGTATGTAAAAAAAAAGGCTGCCGCAGCTACCGATATTCCCTTAGCAAGCTGTGCCACCTAGTACTTTAAATCACAGCATGCCTTTGTATTCCAGGGCATGCTGTGACTTCTAGTACCCAAAGTGGCAGCATGCAAAGGGTTAACGGCATGCTGCCACAACCACAGTGTGCACCGCTAACACCACACTATGTCACGTTCAAGGATTGTTTGGGATCGGTTCCGGGTTTCAGAGATGGAGACAACAGTGTTGGGTAAAAATGGAATTGAGCAGGTTTAATAATAGAGGGGTTCATACAACACTATCCCTATGCCTCAAAATACATTATCTCTCTGTGCCTGCAAAACACTGCCCCTATGCCTCAAGATAAATTGCCTCTCTGTGCCTGCAAAACACTGCCCCTATGCCTCAAGATAAATTGCCTCTCTGTGCCTGCAAAACACTGCCCCTATGCCTCAAGATAAATTGCCTCTCTGTGCCTGCAAAACACTGCCCCTATGCCTCAAGATACATTGCCTCTCTGTGCCTGCAAAACACTGCCCCTATGCCTCAAGATACATTGCCTCTCTGTGCCTGCAAAACACTGTCCATATGCCTCAAGATACATTGTCTCTCTGTGCCTGCAAAACACTATCCCTATGCCTCAAAATACATTATCTCTCTGTGCCTGCAAAACACTGCCCCTATGCCTCAAGATAAATTGCCTCTCTGTGCCTGCAAAACACTGTTCCTATGCCTCAAGATACATTGCCTCTGTGCCTGTAAAACACTGTCCATATGCCTCAAGTTACATTGCCTCTCTGTGCCTGAAAAACACTGTCCCTATGCCTCAAGATACATTGGCCCTCCGTGCCTGCAAAACACTGTCCATATGCCTCAAGATACATTGCCCCTCCATGCCTGCATACCACTGTCCCTATGCTTTAAGATACATTGCCCCTCTGTGCCTGCAAAACACTGTCCCTATGCCTCAAGATACACTGTGCTTGCGGCAGCATGCCGTTAATCCTTTGCATGCTGCCACTTTGGGTACTAGAAGTCACAGCATGCCCTGAAATACAAAGGCATGCTTAAGGTACTTAAAGTACTAGGTGGCACAGCATGCTAAGGGTTCATTGGTAGCCACGGCAGCCATGTTTAGTATTAATAATTCATTTATTTTAATCATAGGTGTGTATTTATCAGAGGGGGAGTGCTGATTTCAGTGAAATCGACAATCGCCACCACATCTATTATCTGTGGCGATTTTTGGTCCCATTCTCTAGCGAATTTACAACTCGCACCTTAGTAAATCTGAAATTTTGATCTCAAGAATAGGAAAAATCGCCACAGATAGATCATCAAGGGCGAGTTAGAAAAAAAAATCCATCTCTGGCAATTTAATAGGAAAATCGCCTTTAGTATATCAGAGATTTACAAATCGCCACTAAAAAATAGCAAACAGTGGCTATTTTGACAATCTTTAGTTTAGTAAATCTTGCCCAGGGCCTGATTCAGAGACTGAAAATAAGAGTAGACTGTTACACATGGGAAAAACCATGTTGATTTCAGGGGGAGTCAAATAAGTTGGTATTCTATGGATGAAGGGAGAATACTTTGCTTTTGCTTATTGAACACAGATACTTTATCAGCTTCACTTTTAAATTGTTATTTAGGCTTGGTCTGAAAAACAGCGCTGCTCAACTATAACATTGTTTGCAACAAATGAAACTTGGCTCCCCCTGAAATCAACATGGTTTTGCCCAGGTGTAACTTTCCTCTCATCTTCAATCTCTCAATCAGGTCCATTGTGCTGATCCTGTTGGTATGGCACAGGACTGTTATCATAAATTGTTTACTAGAGATGAGCAGGTTCGGTTCTCTGAGAACCGAACCCAACCGAACTGCGTGATTCGAGGCGGGATCCGTGCACGGCTCAGATCTCCCCTCGCGCCTCAATGAAATCATCGAGACAAAACCTCATCATTCCGCTGTCGAATCTCGCAGGGTTTTGGCATTGCTTACAGATGCTGTGACGGAAGAAGGAGCATGGAGGAACGAACGAGGGAGCATCAAAGGTAAGTAAGGGGATCTGATGAGAATACTGGGGAGAGGCTGGAGACATAATGGGAATACTGGGGAGAGGCTGGAGACATGATGGGAATACTGGGGAGAGGCTGGAGAGGAGACATAATGGGAATACTAAGGAACTGGATACATTATGGAAATACTGGGGAGAGGCTAGAGACATGGGAATAATGAGGAGCTGGAGACATTATGGGAATACTGGGGAGAGACTGGAGACATTATGGGAATACTGGGGAGAGGCTGGAGACATTATGGGAATACTGGGGAGAGGCTGGAGACATTATGGGAATACTGGGGAGAGGCTGGAGACATTATGGGAATACTGGGGAGAGGCTGGAGACATTATGGGAATACTGGGGAGAGGCTGGAGACATTATGGGAATACTGGGGAGAGGCTGGAGACATTATGGGAATACTGGGGAGAGGCTGGAGACATTATGGGAATACTGGGGAGAGGCTGGAGACATTATGGGAATACTGGGGAGAGGCTGGAGACATTATGGGAATACTGGGGAGAGGCTGGAGACATTATGGGAATACTGGGGAGAGGCTGGAGACATTATGGGAATACTGGGGAGAGGCTGGAGACATTATGGGAATACTGGGGAGAGGCTGGAGACATTATGGGAATACTGGGGAGAGGCTGGAGACATTATGGGAATACTGGGGAGAGGCTGGAGACATTATGGGAATACTGGGGAGAGGCTGGAGACATTATGGGAATAACATACGTGAATGGCCCATACGTTCACAATTACGCTACGTTACGGAGCGTATTTTCTATGGTGCGCATGCGCAGTACTTACCAAAGGGCGAATTTACGTGTCCGTCACGCGTAAATTCGCTCCGAAGCGTTGTTCTGGATCAGGCCCATTATGGGAATACTCGGGGAATGGAGACATATAATGGGGTAACTGGCATTCTGGAGACATATGATGGGGTATTCTGGGGGTCTGACGACATGATGGGGGATACTAAGGGGCTGGAGACATATGATGGGGTTACTGGGGGTTTGGCTGCGGTGCTGTGTGACAAGGGGCTGCCATGTGGGGCTGTGTATTGTATAGGGGCACTGCTATACCATGGTTGTGCTCTGCCCAACCTCAGTGTGTGTCTTTTTTGTCAACAGATTTGTGCAGCAATCACAAAGTGACTTCTGTCGCTTAGCTTAATCATCCAGCCAGGCCTGAACTGGATAAAAAACAATATTGTGAGCTGTAAGGTTATAAAATAGACTGGAAATGAGTGTAAATGAATGTTATTGAGGTTAATAATACTGTAGGAATAAAAACACCCCCAAATTCTGTGATTTTTGCTGTTTTATGATTGTTTACACTGATTTACACCTAAAATACATTCAGCAGTGATTCTGGCACTGTTCTGTGTAATGGAAAGCATAAGTGATGATTCTGGCTTCTATGTGGGTTTGCTTTGACTTTTGTTTATTTTTTTTTGTTATTGTACATAATACCTATTTACGTTATTACTTTGCAGGTAGCTTGTGCATAAAACATTATATTTGTCCATAATCATTGATAAGACTTTTAGAGAAAATTATAATATACAGTCTGGTATGAAGTTGTCACACTCAGTGAAGAGGGAAATAATCTTCATGCTAAATGTTTCTGAGGTATCTTCAAAGATGCTGTGTTGGAGGAAGGAGCGTGGAGGAACGAACGAGGGAACATCAAAGGTAAGTAAGGGGATCTGATGGGAATACTGCGGAGAGGCTGGAGACATATGGAAATACTGAGTCCCCTAATCCAATGACCATCTTTAACAGCAACTTCCTGTCTTGGGTGCTAGGCCATCCCCCAACTCCTGTCCTAACCCCTTTCAAATACCATGATGATCAGGGTATACTTCCCAACATTCGGAGCACTCTCTTTGCTCTCAGGATAGTGGGAAATTCACTCAAACCATCAATGGCCTCCTACAACAGTGGAAGATAGGCTTGATATGACCAATCGTAGGTTTCAGAGCAGACTGTCAAGCCATAAGTGGTGTAGGACTGGTTGGTTTTAATAGCAGATTTTCTCCACATGTTTAAGTCCTCTAAATAGTTTGATAGTGCTGGTGTTTCCCCACTACTTAGTCACTACCGTTGAAGGCTTCCATCTGAAACTACTGTGTAAAAATATCCAGTATATTTTAAAGTATGGTGGACGGTACATAACAAGCAACAGCTAATTACAGAAAATGTACTTTCATATTGTTTATTGTGGTAATCTGCCAATTTTTTCTTTCTTTATTTTCCCGCACTATAACTTTATATGAAAGAGCTGACTAGTTATACCAAATTTATGTTGGCAGTTCCTGAATGTAAAAAGGCCTCTAAATGTCTTCTAATACATATTTATATTATGTTGACACAGGTAAAAGGTGTTTTAGCTTGAAATGTGTTACAATAATTAGGAAATGTTCAACATGTCAGGCTATGATTTTACACTGCTACTTGATTTGTTCACCACTGTCATAAATTAAAACTCAAGCTTGAAGTTTAAATTGCATGTTTGTCCCTATTACGTCTTGGCAGAAATGTCAAGCAGCTTCTATCCTTATTTTCAGCCACAAGTATATTTCAAAAATGGCAGGTAGCCAGAGCATTAGTTAGAGAATAAGTCAGGCTCTCTTTTATCTTGTATCACAAAGTGTCATTTTTAAAGCAAGTGATCATGCTGATTGCAACTGTAAAGGTCCATACACAATACATATTTTTTTAACGATAATCATTCAAATCACCCAATGAAGGAGTGTTTTGAACAATATTGCCATGTGTGTACGCTGCAATGATCATGCCTTATCATTGCAAAGTACACAAAACCGTTGGATCTAATCTTTTAAAAAGTTTAATTTTAACGATTAAGCCATTCAATAATGAAGGCTCAACCGAAAATCACGTGTAGTGTGTATGCAGGCTGATTGGTGATTAAAGTGTGATTAAGTGTCGTCCCTAGTTTAAAAACTTGTAGTGCGTATGGGGCTTTAGCAGTAGTAAACTACTGGTTTGCAGTAATCTTCAGCAGAACATGGAAGCTGACAAAAGACAATTACAAGGCTCCGATATATGGTAACTTCCATGTGATTTGTATAGTCTATTAATCTGTCCCGTGCATCCTATATTTATATTTCCTTAAAAATTCTTTATGTATTAGGGATTGACAAGGGGACACAGAGTAAAGGAAGGGGTTTGGACAGTCAAAAGCTAAATATGGGGCACATTTACAGTACTGATATACAGTTAATAAAAACAATGGGTATGGGGTGATGGTACTAGATATCTCACTATCAAACACAATGCACAATACATCCGGATTATAATAGTAAACAAAGAAGTTCAATGGAAAAGGTCCATGGAGTGAGATACTTAAATCCACGGTGTTCCCTGTCACCGGGAGATCATGCAAGTGATGAAAGGGAAAAAAGGGTTATGAATAAAAATGACATTTATTATCCCACATAAACACATAAAAACATCACATGTATAAATAAAAGTAGGCAATCTATACCCGAATGAGGTGTCCCATCAGATCAGGGGGAAACAAGGTGTGCTGTTGGAAAAGAGAGCTGCAATTGTGCCGCCATCTTGATGGGTGACCGTCCTGCTCTGGCATAATACATTGATGGCTATGGACCAGTTTTTAAGTACTTTTCCACACTATTCAAGTGAACCCAGCACGTTGTATATACACCCAGCACGTTGTACATAAGCCCTGTTGCTCCAGATTTACACATCCGTCAAAGTGGAAATTTAGAAGTAGTAGCATGAACATTTACAATAGGCGGTGTGGAAAAACCCAAATCAATAGGATTTATAGTTTTTAAATTACTCAGTGGGAAAAGTAATAGCGTGGCCTATCACTGTCTACCACTCCACATCAAGCACTGGGCTTACACAAAAAGAGAGAAATCCTCTATTAAAGTCTATTTTCTCATTATATACTGTAGAAATGTAAAGTCACTTTAAGGATACATAAAGTGGTAATTGTGATTATGTTTAGAAGATTCGCTAACTCTGCCCCCCCCCCCCCACACACCACACACACATGCACGCACGCACGCACACACACACACACAATTTTTTTTTTGTTTCTTTAAATTTCTTTGTGTTTATTTAATTTTGTTGGGTCTAATTTATACTGTATCCCAAAGAGAGTGAAATATACTCTATTTTGTCCTAAGTACAGTTATCTACTTTATATATAAACTATAACAAACAGTGCTAATGCCCTTTATGTGGAAACTATAACACATACAGTGGTAATGCCCATTATATGGAAACTATAACACACAGTGGTAATACCCTTTATATGAAGACTATAACACACAGTGATAATGCCCTTTATATAAAGACTATAACACACAGTGGAAATTCCCTGTATATGAAAACTATAACACACAGTGGTAATGCCCTTTATATGGAAACTATAACACACAGTGGTAATGCCCTTTATATGAAAACTATAACACACAGTAGTAATGCCCTTCATATGGAAACTTTAACACACAGTAGTAATGCCCTTTATATAGAAACTATAACACATAGTGGTAATGCCCTTTATATAGAAACTATAACACACACAGTGGTAATGCCCTTTATATGGAAACTATAACACACAATGATAATGCCCTTTATATTGAAACAATAACACACAGTGGTAATGTCCTTTGTATGGAAACTATAACACACAGTGGTAATGCCCTTTATATGGAAACTATAACACAGTTGTAATGCCCTTTATATGGAGACTATAACACACAGTAATAATGTCCTTTATATGAAGACTATAACACACAGTGATAATGCCCTTTATATGAAAACTGTAACTCACAGTGGTAGTGCCCTTTATATGGAGACTATAACACACAGTAATAATGCACTTTATATGAAGACTATAACACACAGTGATAATGCCCTTTATATGAAGACTATAACACACAGTGGTAATACTATGATATCCAGCACTGATGTATCCTGCATCCCATAGATATGAACCCATATAAAGGAAGGCTTATATGGCATCCAGGTGCATGGATCCCTAGGCAAGTTAGGCAACTGCAAGATATAGGCAAATGATGGCTTAACATTGGTGACAACACAAATGCACTAAAAGTTTAAAATAAAAGTATAGCTATGAATGAAATTAGCTTAAAAACCTTTTATTGGCAAACTAACACTGTGATAACCGCCTTTTGTTATTGAGTAAAGGTTCGAGATTACTCGAATGATATTACAGATATTTTCCTATAGATGGCAGAGAGGTGAGCCAACGAAAGAAAACCCAAAATAACTTCACACAAGTCTTCTTTTAGCAAAATAAGTTTGTTTTAATAAATATTTTTAAAATTTGAAAGATTAGCAGAAAACTTATTTTGGTTAACGGAATGAAATAGTACTTTATAAATTACTTTGTTCTTATTCACAAGCAGAGAATAAAAGTTGAATAAGTAGAACTTATCTATCTTAACTGATCAAACTTTGACATCTGACCAGCAGAATACTACAATTTCTAACAATAATAAACTATACTTCACTACTCTCAACCAGACATAAGTTACATATTTACATAGTTGATGAGGTTGAATAAAGACACCAGTCCATCAAGTTCAACCTATTTTGGATCTCCTGTGATCCCTATCTTTATATTTGAAGTTAATCCATATGAAGCAACCTCAAAACTGTACCAATCAGAAAAATAAATAAATAAAAATCCTTACTGACCCAAGATGGCCGTCCTATTTCTCCCTGGCTCTACTACTGTCCTTTATTTAAATTAGCGGTCCTGGTAACCCTTGATGTCCTTTTCTGCTAAAAATGTATCTAATCCTTTCTTAAACATATCAAGTGAATCTGCATCACAACCTTTGCTGGTAGTGAATTCCACATCCTGACTGCCATTACTGTACAGAATCCTTTCATTTGCTGGTTGTGAAACTTCCTTTCCTGTAACCTTAGTAGGTCCTATGTACAGTCCTTGGGGTAAAAAGTTCCTTTGAAAGTTCTCTGTATTGACCGATGATGTATTTGTATATAGTAATCATATCTCCTCTTAGACGCCTCTTTTCTAAAGTAAACATGTCTATACTGGCTAGCCTTTCCTCATAGTTAAATAACTCCATACCCTTTATCAATTTTGTCACCCTTCTCTGAACCCTTTCTAGTTCCAAAATGTCTTTTTTATGGATTGGTGCCCAGGACTGAACTGCATATTCAAGATGAGGCCTTACCAATAATTTATATAGTGGTAAAATTATACGGTCTTCCCTTGCATCTATGCCCCTTGCATGCTAATACTTTATTGGCCCTTGCAGCTGCTGCTTGACATTGAGCACTAATGCTAAGTCTATTGTCCACGAGCACTCCCAAATCCTTCTCCATTAAAGATTCTCCTAAATTTACCCAATTTAATTTATAGATTGCATGCTTGTTTTTGATTCCTAAATGCATAATCTTGCATTTATCTATGTTAAACCTCATCTTCCATTTGGCCACCAAATCCTCCAGTTTATTCAAGTCCCTCTATAGAGATGCTACATGTTGCTCAGATTCTATTACCTTACATAGTTTAGTGTCATCTGCAAAAATGGAAACCTTGCTCTCTAAACCATCACCAAGGTCGAGTTCTGGTAGAGCAAGACAAAATAATTCTGGAAAAATACCAAAAAGACATTGCTACATTAAGTGAGAAACTTGAATCCTTTAGCAATCAAGATTACTTTTTTAAACAGTATGATGCTTATAAAAAGGATATTGAGGATTTTGAGAAATATATCAAAGATAAGAAAAATGGCAAGTGTATGAGAGATAAAAGAGACTTTCAGGAAAATCATGTCTGTGATATATTTGGTAATTATTTTATAATAAGAGGTGGTTTAAAAGGGAGAGATATAATCCCTCTGCATCTGAGTATGAATCATCTGATAATGATACTGGAGATAAATCCAATCAGAGGAATTTTTTAGGAAGAGGCAATTTGAGCCAAGACCCTTTAGAAAAACCAGGCAAGGGGGTAGGAAAAATACCTCACAGAAAGCAAAAAAATCAGAGAGGGTGGAACTGCCCACAAGCGTCAGATCGTACACTGAGACAGAGGAGATTTTAGAGGACAACTTTAAAATCATTAATCTGTCCTCATATGAACTCAATGATTCACATATCTCACTTTTGTCAAAAGGGCTTTCCTTTTCCCCTAATAAGAATATCAACAGGGTAAATATGGAAGTTGACCAGAATTTATACATGCGCAAATTACTACTTAAAAAGTTTTATGCACATAAGAGACAATCTGTAAATATTTTCTCACAGGATACTTTGACAATGCAGGATAGGGACTTTTTTCCATCAGATGAAGAACAGCTGGCTCTCTCTGGGTTAATGTCATTACAGGATGAACCACAATTACCTATGAAAGAGTCTTGTCTTAAACCCAAGTCCAGGTTGTGCCCTGACATTTCACTCTGTCCTCAAGTTAAGATTTTTCACGACCTGGTGTCTCATTATTTGGATATATTATTTGAGAAATGTAATAAACAACCTTTTCATTCTAGTAATTTGACCAGAAATGAATTTTTGGCAATGAAGGATATTCAGTCATAGGACACTGTCATTAAGCCTTCCGATAAGGGGGGCAATATTGTTATATGGGGTGAGTCACTCTATCTAGCAGAGGAACATAGGCAACTCAGTGATAGTAACTGTTATCGTAAAGTGATGTTCGATCCTACTAATAATTTTCTTATCTCCTATCAGAAACTAATTAGGAAAGCTTATATGGACAATCTGATATCTGAAAGTGATCTAAAATTTCTTTGGGTCGAACATCCACGTACTGCTACGATATACTTTTTGCCGAAAGTTCATAAAAATGAGAAGATACCACCTGGACGACCGATAGTATCTGGCAATGAGTGCCTTACCGAGCAAGCTAGCCGTTTTCTCGATTACCACCTAATAAGGTATGTCTTGCGACTACCTTCATATACTCGAGATACTTTGCATGTACTATCTAAAATAGAAAATATAGAGGTAACAGAGAATATGATTTTGGCCAGCTGTGATGTTGAGTCTCTGTATACCTCGATCAGCCATGTCCTTGGTATACAAGCAACCAAGTTTTTTCTTGAGAGAGACGCCCAGGGTGACTTTGGAGAATTTCTCCTTGTTTTATTAGAATTTGTGCTAACACATAATTATTTTTTGTTTCATTATTTCTATTTTGTACAATTGTGTGGTACTGCGATGGGCGTGGCATGTGCTCCGACTTTCGCCAACCTATTTTTGGGTTGGTGGGAGTCGGAGGTGGTGTCAGCGCTCCCTGAGTACCAGTCGTCGGTATACTTATGGATTAGGTATATCGACGGCATCCTGATGGTTTGGGATGGCCAATTGGATGATCTGTGTAGATTTATTGATACTTTAAACCAGAACAATTTGAACATTCACTTGACTTTAGAGTACAGTAAAAGTAGTACATTGCATTAATATACTAATTAATTTACACTTACCGTTAACTAAGAAGAACATTCCAAAAGGGGAATTCCTTCGAGTTCGGAGGAATTGCTCCAGCGATGAAGATTTTAATAACAGAGCGGATGAACATTGCTTAATTCAGAGAGGATACAGTAAGAAACTGAATAATAAAGCTAGGAAAATGGCCTTTCGTTCAGACAGACACTCTATTATCAATTCTAAAAAATCATGTGAGGTACAAGACAAAGTGCGTCTGATCACAACATTTTGTTCACAGTGGAAGGACATCCAGATGATTATGAATAAACATATGAATGTCCTACACACAGATAATGACTTGTCTGAGATTTTAGGAGACAAGATTAATATAACCTGGCGTAGGAGTGATAACTTGAAGAATGCCCTGGTATCCAGTCATTACAACCCTACGAAACACAAAATGAAAACTATACTTGGCTCCTTTCCCTGGGGTCACTGTAGCCAGTGTCGCTTTATGAAAACAACAAAATAATATATGGACAGATTCAACAAACGGCACTCTGTAAATCAATTTATTAATTGTTCGTCATGCGGAATTATATATTGTATTATCTGTCCTGAAAGGATGTATATTGGTATGACAAAACGCACTTTTAGGACCAGGATTTATGAGCATAATCGTAACATCTTTAATGCTCATAAAGATAGGGCCAGACTTAAACCATTGACCAGTGTCGCGAGACACTTTTTACAATTTCATAACAGCTCTTTGACCGATTTTAAAGTGTTTGGAATGTTGAAAATAACACCTGGTATTCGTGGCGGCGATCTAGTCAGGACATTACAACATAAAGAGTCTCAGATGATATATCTGATGAACTCAATGGTACCTGTAGGTCTGAACGAAAAGAATGAGTTTATTTCTTTTTTGTAACAACTAAAATACAGTATAATACTACAATATTAATTGATAATGCAGATGTGATGGGATGCAATTGTTGCTTCTTATTTTTCTCTTGTGATCTGGGCAATATATGCTCGTGTGTATACATGGGTATATTTTGTCTTGATTTATGTTCTAATTATAATTTCATTCATCTATGGTTGACGAGATGCGTAGATAACGTGAATCTATTTTGGCCTGATTGTTTATTTAATGTTATTCTCAAGTGGCTGTTCTATTTGAATATAAACATGATTGGCTATTTATTCATGGATAATATTTACTGTCCATGTTTTATGCTCTTGCATATAAATTGTATCCATAACAAATGAACCTGTCCCCTTTAAAAATTGAACAGACTATCTAGTAATGGACTAATTTTGCAGTATTGTGTGAGAATTAATACTTTTATGATAGCATGCGCTATGTTGGGTCCAACTGATATTTCTGGATTGGAAATATATCTACTTATGCCTATGTTAATATACCGTTTAAATGCTAACAGCCTTTTGTATGTTTCTTATTGTATAAAACACTGCTATTGGAGGATGCCCCTTTAAAATCATTCTGTGAACACCAATCCATACACCTTTGAGAAAGCGCATGGAGAAACACGCATCAGGTGGTGAGGTGGTCAGCTGTGCTTCGGGACGCGAGACACTCCTCCTCTTCCCAGCTTCCACGTGCATTCATGCTGTAACGATGTTTCTTCACTCCTTGTAACTGGGACTTTGGACTCTGACTCATATCAGCTGTCACGAGGGATACGGTAGCAGCTCCTTGGACTGCTATATACTTTATATCTGTGTACTTACTATCGTCCCACATGAAGGCTTTTTTCTGTTTAGATGACTGTATCCGTACATCTACTGGCTCTTATATGTTGCATAGGATTTGATCCATAGGAACAAGAAAATATCCTTTGTGTGTGGAAGCAAATCGGGAAGGGTACAATTCATTGATTATATTACATGTATATGCTGATACGCTATACGTTAGATCATTGTATCTTTATGTCCTGGAACACCTGTCCTTTTTAATGGCATCATTTTTTATGTAAATGTAGCAACTTTTTTTTTTTACATTTTTTGCTGTTGTTTGTCTTGATAAATAAACTTTATACTGATATTTCTATTATGGTGTGGATATTTGTGCACTTCAAATAAGACGGTTTACTTTTTTCTCTGTTGCACAATATATTAATTATAACTGTTAAAGTGGCACCCTTACATTGACATTATAACTGGATGGGAATAGCAAGGTTATCATATCTGTTTATTTATTGTTACACAGTGCGGGACATTTCATGTTTCTTGTATTGTCATTAATAAATATACTAAAAAGGAGTGGTCCCAGCACAGAACCTTGAGGTACACCGCTTACTCTGAATCAATAATATATGAAAGTTATAATTGTTACTCTCTACGCTTAACTACAATGTTGAAATTATAATTTTCACACAATATTTTAAACATAAATCACAAAAACAATACAATATTGCATGCAACAATCAGAATTTCAATTAGGGAAAACATACAAAACAAATTGAAAAAAATTACTATATATTGTACAACAAAAGCCGCACCCAAACAGCAGTCCGTGTAGCTGCAATTAGTGTTAAGAATATGAGAAAGTTCACTTTGGTTATGAAAAGTTATAATTAAGCAAATAGGTTTCTGGAATTGACACCTCTGCTGCATCACCTCAGACGGCTTCCCGATGTCTGTTCCTCTCCGCTCACTCTTTCTTTCACTCTCCCCCGCTTAACCACCTCCTCTGTTGACACTCTCCTGTGCCTAGTTACCAACGCTCCCCTGTATTGACTCCGCTGACTCTCTCTCAACACTGTCACTCTGCTATTCTGACTATGCTGTTTCTCCCCGTTATTTCACCACCATCACTCTGCTGTCCCGACTCTGCTGTCACTCCCCGTCACTCTGCTGCATCGCCGCCACTTCACTACCGCCACTCTGCTGCACCACTGCCACTTCTCCACTGTCACTCTGATTCACCGCTGTCACTTCACCACCGCCACTCTGCTGCACTGACTTCGCTGACAATCTCCGTCACTTCACCCCCACTACTCTGCTGCACTACCGACACTTCACCACCATCACTCTACTGCACTGACTTCACTGACAATCTCCGTCACTGCACCATTGCTACTCTGCTGCACTACCGACACTTCACCACCATCACTCTACTGCACTGACTTCGTTGACAATCTCCGTCACTTCACCATCGCTACTCTGCTGCACTACCGACACTTCACCACCGCCACTCTACTGCACTGACTTCACTGACAATCTCCATCACTTCACCATCGCTACTCTGCTGCACTACCGACACTTCACCACCGCCACTCTACTGCACTGACTTCGCTGACAATCTCCGTCACTTCACCATCGCTACTCTGCTGCACTACCGACACTTCACCACCATCACTCTGCTGCACTGACTTCGCTGACAATCTCCATCACTTCACCACCGCAACTTCTGCTGACTCCGTCACCAACTCTTTCTACCAGCTACGGTGTCACTTCTGCTCTCTCTAACAGCTCCGGTGTCACCTCTGTTCTCTCTAACCCCCTCAACCCCCTTTTCTTACGCATCACACTTTTCATAGATCCTTCCAGAAATCCACCCTTGTGTTACACAACGTGCCTTCACCAGCTAACTACTACCTAGCAACATCTCTCACGCCACCATGTACTCAACTATGAGCACGAGACCTATGCTGACTGCATAGTCCCACAAAGGCGTAAGAGCAACATCATTGTCACCAGCCTGAACGTGCTCCCCACTCCCTGCAACTTTCAGGGGTACCACAACACAATGCATAAGCAGCATTCTCATACATTTTTTTATTGCATTTTGGAAGATTAAATTCTACTGCAATGGTTTAAAGGTTGTGAAGAGTCAGCCATTAGCAGTTCCCTGGACTTAGGAATGACCTGTGACTGATACATCTGTTTTGCCATAAACTGTTCATACTTTTGACTGCATTTAAGTCTGGATTGAGTATAACTGCATGAGCACGCCCTTACCCTCCCTCTGAACACAAGTGGTTGTGCAGGGACTTGTGTTGGCCTGGATCACATGTAATTGCATGCGCAGTAAGAAGGCATGCAAGGATAGGCTATGCCTTTGGGCATATATTCAGGTCTGTATCAGCCCCATGTGATTGGATTTGCATATTTTATTTGGTGAAATTGCATTATTTATATAAGATACAGGGTTAATTGAACATGTTTTGTGGAAAACGCAGTCTTTCTCTCCACATGGAGACTAGAATCATCGGCCTCCTGGAGCTTTGGTGTACACTTTCTGTGTCTATAATGTACATGCTTTTTTCATGGTGTTAAATGTGTTTCTGAAACCTTACATTTATATATAAAACACAGTTTATGTATCTAGTTACAACATAACATAAATCTCTTGCATGCACACACCTAAATACAGACACTACCCTTAGGGCCGTATTCAGAGATCCGTTTTCTCGGCCAGTTCCGTGCATATTTTTTGGTTTGTTTAAAATGCGCATGCGTAGTAACTTTTTTTTACGTAGTTCACATAGACTATACGTGCGGAAGTGCCTCACGGAAGGACTTGTGAATCACACGTTGGTACATACGTCTGGATCTGCGTCGTAAAAATACACAAGGGAGAATTTAAATAAAAATGGGCAGGGGGGGCATTTAAATGAAGGAAAGTGGGCCCCACGAACAGAGGACATATACGCACGGGACTACACATGGAAAGTTACAAGTGGTCTATGGAGGCGTAAGTCTCCGAGAGCACGGGCGAGAGAGGGGAGTGTCATGGGTGTTTGGCATGCACTGTGCGTATATTTGCAGCCCTATCTGAATACAGATCTCTGAATACAGTCCTTAGTCTGAGGGAGCCCCACAAATGTTCACATTACTATTCCTGGCCTGCCCAGTTTCTTATTTTTACCAATTGTTTTTCAAAACAGCTAACTTAGTTTTCTAACAATCAACCTAAAATACCATTTTACTGCTGGGGCGCACACCGGAAATGACTAGGAAGACCCAAGCAAGGAAGACCAACACAAAAGTTAGTTATTCAACTTCATCTGCACTACCTTATTTACCTCGCAGTTTCTCTGGCATCCTTATCATCCCAGAGCCAAAGTCTGCGTTATTTTGTGGAGCCAAGGTCCTCTATGTGGTGCGTATAAATATATATGATAAAAATTTGCACAATTAGCTTTACAACCAAAATAACGTGGGATTTGCGTTGAATGGAACCAAGCCCAAATAGTCTAAGCAGGGGCTGGCTAGCAAATTTTAGCCTGGGGGGAGGCAGTCAGACATTTTGGGCATTGCCATCGGAAGTTTGCTGTAAGAGGTGAGAGATTAGCAGAGCAATCACTCAAGCACATGGACACTGTGAAGCTCTCATTGCTGACAGCAATTTAGGCACAGAGGGGCAGATTTGTAGATCCGATATGTATGGGATCTAACTTACCACGTACCACTAAGCACTCAGCTCGCACCAATGGAATTCTTATAGCA
Organism: Limnodynastes dumerilii; assembly: GCA_011038615.1. Taxonomy (NCBI): domain Eukaryota; kingdom Metazoa; phylum Chordata; class Amphibia; order Anura; family Limnodynastidae; genus Limnodynastes; species Limnodynastes dumerilii. The sequence goes on from WWET01004819.1 coordinate 90,930, forward strand.
AGCTTCCAGTTATACGTTTTCTGACTCCTGTGAATGTAAAATAATGGCAGTATGGAACTATGGATCAGTACTACTATATGCAACATCATGAATATTTATACATAAATATTCTGCATTTATGTATAAATATTCCTTTAAATATGGCATTAAAAACTTTAATTTTTCTTTTGTCATCTTGAAAAGTGATGTTTGTCTCCACCTAGTGGACACCAGCATTATTACACTGAGATACATTTCCTTAGTATCATTCATACGCTACTGATTCTGTAAACAAGATACTCATATAATGTATGTTGTGCATGGATAAAAAGAACTTCTCTTTTTGTTTGTCTAATATATTTTTAAACTGTGCAAAAGAAAAAGTTTCACATAGGGGACTTAAGCCCCATATACACTTCCAATTAATCATATAAAGTTCCTGATATAACGATTGGACAGTGTGTACTGGGCATTTTTAATATCATATTGTATCTTGCCTGTATATTGAATCAGAAATGCTGCCTGTCAGATGTAATCTTTTGGTACAATGTTTGGTCCCATTCAGGTCTTTTTTCTTCTCCCTTTCTTCTAAACCAGCGGCTCTGTAACTTTTTGGGGGGAGTGCCAGTCGCCCACTATGGAATCATGTCAAGCACCACTTTGCATATGTAGACACATATCCACAAGCCAACAATATTCTTTCAGGGTTTTTGCTGTTGTTGATATTTTTCATTAATTTTAAGATGCAATTTCATCATAAACCATTAAGCCCCCAAGAGATTTTAATAATTATGTCCTCAGCCATTTGGCATTACATCTCATTACAACCTTGACTAGATCCCCTGTATACCACCTGACAGTCGTTCAAGTTCCACCAGTGGTATTAGTACCACTAATAAATCCTGTGTGTACACTGGTCACATGCATGCCCTCTACCATAGCCTTTCACACAAGTGTTGCACATGTGTATATAGCAGAAGTCCTTGGGTTAAAGTTTGAAAAGCAAACATCAAATTTCTTTCCTCCAATTTACACATCATGTATTACTTTCAGAGAAGGGGGCATAGCTCAGTGGTAGAGCATTTGACTGCAGATCAAGAGGTCCTTGTTTGAAATTCAAGTACCCCCTGTTTCTGCTTTTTACATTGTAAAAAGTATTTAATTTGGTTCCATGTCTGAGGGTATTTCTAAAGCTGGGCGCACCCTGGAAGGTTATCTGACAATTAACGTACAGATCACTATTGTGCAAAATCCTCTGAAACAAAATTGGACCTATTCTGTCTAACTGAAGTAAAATGGGAGATGTTACAGAAAGTTTACATATCTTCAGTAGTATATATAAGAAAATAAAAATACGGATAATGTATAATTTGCAAAAAGAAGTCCTCTAAAGCTTTTATCAGCTTATTTTTACCCCAACATTTTATGTGTTCTTTTCATCATCATCGTTTTAGGGAACAGATTTTGTGTCTCTGTTACCCTTGAATATATTTCCTTCATTTACACTTTCCAATTACATTTTAGCTTTGCAGGGTAAAAGAGGAAAAAAAAAAGAAAATGTTTATTTTACTTTAGATGGTAGATACTCCTGGTTGGAATGCTCCTCTTCTTCCGAATAAACTCTTAGGATCAGTTAGATAAGTAACAGTGAAAATGCAGTGCTAGCTTTCTGTCTGTGGGGGGTATAGCTCAGTGGTAGAGCATTCAACTGCAGATCGAGAGGTCCCTGGTTCAAATCCGGGTGCCCCCTGTGTGAAAATTTTGTTTTGTAAAATGTATTTACTTGACTTTTATGGCTGAAGGTATGTCTAAAGCTGGGTACATACTGGAAGGTTATCTGACGATTATTATACAGATCATGATTCTGCAAAATCCTCTGAAACAAAATTGCACCTATTCTATATAATTGAAGTAAAATGGGAGATGTTACATATCTTCACTAGTATAAACAAGAAAATAAAAATACAGGTAATGTATCTTTTGCAAGTAGAAGTCTTTTGAAGCTTTTATTAGCTTATTTTTCCCCCAATATTTTATGTGTTCTTATCATTATTATCATTGTTTTAGGAAACAGATTTTGTGTCTCCGTTACCTTTGGAATTTATGCATAAACCCTATGCACAAATCTTCTGGAAAAAAAAATATTTCCTTCATTTACAGTCTTTATTTAAATTTTAGCTTTGCAGGGTAATAGAAGAAAAAAATAAGAAAATTGTTGTTTTCATTTTAGACTGTAGGGGGTATAGCTCAGTGGTAGAGCATTCGACTGCAGATCGAGAGGTTCCTGGTTCAAATCCAGGTGCCCCCTGTATGAAACTTTTGTTTTGTAAAATGTATTTACTTGACTTCTATGGCTGAAGCTATGTCTAAAGCTGGGTACATACTGGAAGGTTATCTGACGATTATCGTACAGATCACGATTCTGCAAAATCCTCTGAAACAAAATTGCACCTATTCTAACTGATGGAAGTAAAATGGGAGATGTTCACTACTATAAACAAGAAAATAAAAATACAGGTAATGTATCTTCATTGGAATATCAGGTCTGGTTCTGTGGATGTTCTCCTGTTGCCACGGCGCTGGAAACGTCCTTCTCTTTATCCGGGCTGTTTCTAATAACGAATAGGTCACTAGGGGGCAGTGTTTTTATAGAAGAGATGACGTCAGTTACATTAATCCACTACTGTTTCTGATGTCATCTCTTTTATAAAAAACACTGCCCACTAGTGACCTTATCGTCATAGGGAGCAGCCCGGATGAAGAGAAGGCCGTTTCCAGCGTCGTGGCAACAGGAGAAAATCCACAGAACCGGACCAGATACTCCAATGAAGATGAACACAGAAGAAGACATCCTACAATGAACAAATGAAGGCTTCCCAAGATGCTGACATGAAACGGTGAGTGCACAAACCTTTTATTAATTTTATTACACACGATACACTGCACACATTACACTTAGATTAGGAGAGATGACCACCAGAGGTAAGTGCACACATTTAGGGAACATTGTTAGTTAGGGAATATTTATTTTTTACATGCATACTTAGTGTAAATGTTGAATGTATTTTTATTGATGAATGTAATTTTTTTTTTACACACACTACACGCAGACACACATGGTTAGAAGCCTAACCATGCTGCCGATGATATTATTACAAGGCTAATCAATCCTGAGCCTTGTAGTTCTATCAGTACAGCATTGCTATGGCTTTCAGCCATGCTGCACTTATGTTTTACACAGACAAAAACACATGTCGGACATGTGTTTTTGTCAGTCCCGATGTGAAATCACTATAAAATCGCACCACTCTGGCTGCGATTTTACTTTTGGTGATTTCAAATTACACTGAAGGCTATTTGTTCAAATCGCCTTTATTGAATACGGTGTTGATTTTTTTTTTGTATCTTTTACATGGCAAACATCTGGACGATTTCCGTCCAGCGATGTTTGCCATGGCAATTTTTTTTTTTACACAAATCACACGATTTTGAGCTTAATGAATCCGGATTGGCGATTTTTAAGCTCAAATCAAGCGATTTGAGGCGATTTAGGCCAAATCGACCTTAATGAATGAGGCCCTTAGGGCCTTATTTACTAAAGTCGATTTTGAGCAGCGATTAGACATCGATCATCATCGCATTGATTTTGTGGTGATTTTTTCTTATTCAGCGCCGTATTTACAAAGTTGATTATGCTTGGCGGTTTTTTTTTCTCAGTGATGTTAATCGATTTTGGAAAAAGCGCTCGGTCGTCGAATATACGCCCAAACTCGCGGGACTATCTTTTCAATGTTATTTGTCTTGTCAAAATTTCTAAGTCTAAAATCACCCATTTTTTACCATTGTCGCGTGACTTTCAAAAAGTCCCGCAAGATGACGCCCGGCAACCTCTATAAAAGGTCATTGGGAGCAAGAAGAAGCCACCATTTTGTGTTTTACACTGTGGACCACACTGGTTAATTCTTTCCCATTTGTGCTTTTCAGCTTCTATTTCAGAGATTTTCAACTTTGTCACATGTGAGTTATGCAATGTAAACACTGAAGATGATATTAACAGACAGTTTATTCTGTGGGTAAATGTGTATGTGTTGTTGGTTAACTTTTTTACTGAGCTTTTGGATGACTTGTTTGAACTGTTCCTCAGTAAGTGTAAATAATTCATGTTTGTGAAAGAGTTGTGTTTATGTGTCCTCTCCTGTGCCATGCTTGGATATTTATCATTCACTTTGGTTTTATATAGAGTCTAGTGCTGTGTTAATAATGCATTTTTCAATTGAATTGTATTGTGATTTTTGCAAGATATCACAGCAGTTTAGCTAAAATACATGATTTATGAAATTGGACTGTTCATCTATGTTTAATGATTTTAAATAGTATGTGCTTCTTTTATTATTTAGCATGTCCAAAAAAATTGTACCCAGACACCTTCCTGTGGAGTCTGATTTGAATGACAGTGATGAGGTGCAGGCCCCAACCTACAAAGGAAACCAAAAGTGGGCGAAATGTCCGTTTTTCATATGACAAAAATTGTGCCCTGGTAGATGGGATCATGGCTGTTTATGAGGACGTGTTGGATGACAATGCTACAAAAACCTCATATGCCTGTAAATCTAAGTTATGGAAAAGAATTGTGGCATCTGTGAATGCTGTGAGTATGCACACCCGGACGGAGTATACGTGCCGGAAACGTTTCTCCGATATTAAAAAGAAACTCAGGGACAAGATTATCAAAGAGAAGGAAGTGGCAAGGAAGACGGGTGGTGGCCCTTCCCGCACATTTAAATATTCTTGTTAAGAGGAGAAAATTAGTTTTATCTTTTCTGAGGCTGCACTTGAAGGTGTGAATGTCTTGGATACAGACGCCCCAACTTTAGAAGGTATTGTATTTTTATTCAACATTGTTTTTATATTACAAATGTTATTTTATTTTTATTTTTTTGTAAAAATAAATTATTGTTGTTTCTAACATTGTCATCTGTCTTCTTGCATGTAGCACAGGAGCCAACAATGCCCTTCACACCAGAGATGGCAAGCATGCCACCACAAGCAAGCTTCTCCTCCGATGATGAGATTGCTGGTAAGCATACTTTCTATCCTTGTGTGCTGATACTTTTGCTTTGTAGACTTTAGCCTTTAGGATCTGTAAAGTAAGTATAATATTAGAGTTATTATTTGTTCAACTGTACATGTTTACATGTGGACAAATGTTCAAGTTTTTAGCAAATAGAAATTGACATCAAAATTGTGACACAATGTTCAAGGTTACTTCAAGAGTACACACAGATACGAAGTAAAGTTACATATTTTGTTCCCTCTTTTAAAAAGCTTAAATCCTAAATAGAATTATTATTAATGGTTGACTGATTGCAATGCATTTATGTGTATAAACTTACCATGGTTTTGGTCCTAGGTCCATCACAACCACATCCAATGCTCCCTTTAGCACTGTTGCTGAGGCACCTAATGAGCAGGAAAACATACAGTATGTAAACCGTCATTTGGAGGAGATTCTGGCAACAACTCAGGCATCACCACCACAGCCAGCACCCCAACCTCAACCATTGCCATCACCAACAACTACACACTCAATTCTGCAAACCATTGGTGACTGCATCCAATGTCTTGAGAGACACCATGCAGGAGTTGCAGATAACAACAGGATCTCCATGCGCCGTTTTCAGAATGTATTCAAGTGGCAAACAGCATTGACAAATCTGGGTCTGAATCGTATAGCATCTGCCCTCGAAAATCAAAATGTGCTGATTGTACAAAATAACAGTGCTTTAGAAACATCTAATAACATGCGCTGGGAGCTACCCTATTGGTACATATATTGGCCCAATTAACCAGTAACCTAGTTCTACAGAACCAACCAGGAACATCAGGGAAATTCTCTTCTAATTTCACATGATTGCATTGTTTTTATTAATAAAATGTTGGCCTTTTGCAAACTATGGAATGTAGTTTAATTGTGATTATAAGTTAGGGTATACTGTATTCAAAGCTGTTGCTACAGGTAACACTGGGTTTTTTACAATCACACTGAAAAGTCTGTACCAGGGGGGGAAAAAAAGCTAGTTAGAGGCACAGATTTTCATTACTTTTAATACACAGTCATTCTATAGGCTATATTGTGTGTGTATTTAATACACACACAATATAGCCTTGGGCCTAACTCCATCATATAAAGAAATACTAAGGAAATATCCACACATATAGGGGATGCTATAAGGGATTTTGTTTAAAAATCAGTTGATCTATGTAATACATATTACATACCATAGTCCAAACAAAGTTACATGTAAACCGGCTCTGAATGAGTGTTTCATACCATGATGATAAGTAATTTTCACATTTAGATTTAGTGCACACATTAAATAGCAGCGCTTTCCTGTGGGTATATTTGGGTCCCATAGGGTTTTTTGTTCTATATGTAGTGGGACAGAACAAGCTAGGTCTCTGTTCAGGCTATGACCGTGTCATAAATGGATCAGTTTACTAGGGGGGGGGGGGTAATAAAAGCCAATT
>WWET01004819.1:97467-113334 GCA_011038615.1 Limnodynastes dumerilii
GCCAGATTCCTGAAGAAGAGTCTTTCCAGACACAAACTGTCACTTGTCACAAAGGTGGGGGCTACTTGGAGAGGAGCAGTTTTGCCTTTAAAAAGTGTGGTATAGATTCATAATGTTGTTCACACAATGTTGTTCACTTCATGGGACTTTCAAAACGGAAGAGGTGTCCCTGATTTCTGGTCTGTCCCGACCCGGAAGGTTCTTGTGTATAAGTGCTTTCCGCCTTTTCACCTTTTTATTTTATAAGAAACTGTTTTGCATGTTATATGTCCATTTTGTTATTCTTCTGTAAATAAGCATTGTGATTATTATCATATTAAATATCAATTAATAAGTTTATGTCTCTGTGTTGTTACGAATTCATGTGTCAGACCAGCTCCATTATTAAACGCTACTTAAGGGTAACAGAAGGGATCATTTTGAGTTAATGATAATTCTGATAAAGCATAAGTGTGTTAGACTGGTGTAAAGGATAACCAAAGGTGGTGGCAGTTCATTGGTAATAAGTCATATTTGAGGTGGGAGAAGGGGCATTAGTCATTGTAGAACAGACCAGGTGGCTGTTGTGATTCAGGTGGCTGATTAACCCCTTGAGCCCCAGATAAGTCATGAAAGCCTCAGGTGAGGTCAGGGTCATGACAAATTGGTGGCAAGCATGTGGGATAGATATATATATTTCTATATATATTTTGTTTTTGAGAACTTAAGTGAATTAGGTTTGTGTCGTGCCTGCTAGGGGAACTTCAAACTAATTCACCAGAGACTGAACTCAATGCTTGTTAGTTTGTAAAGACATGCAGTGCAATAGTTTCTTCCCCTCCTATTCTCTTGTATTCTTTCTTTTATTTTGCTACGGTACAATGGAGATGGCGGCTGCATACAAACGTTTGGCAAAGGATGCGTTTATTGCGCAGTGTGAGGAAAAAGGAGTCTCCAGTCATGGAAAGAATAAGGACCAATTGATAGAGGCTCTGTTGCTAGCAGAGTCTGAGAGCACCAAGCAGAGTCCTGCTGAGGACAATGATTTAGCAGTGGACATTGTGCCAAATCCTGGATTGTCACTTTCTGAACACTCTGATAGTTCATCTGTGGATACAGCTATGGACAAATATTTACAAACTGCTTTGAAATATTTGGGGCCAGCGGACATTGCCATTAAACTGCAGCTCATCCAACAGTTTCAGAAGAGAGAAGCTGCAGAGCGGGCAGAAAGACAAGCTGCCATGGATAGAGAAGTTGCAGAACAACAAGCTGCCATGGATAGAGAAGCCGCAGAATGGCAAGCTGCCATGGATAGAGAAGCCGCAGAACAGCAAGCGGAACGCGAATCGACTGAACGAGAACGTGAGGCAGAAAGAAGGCACTTCTTGCAAAACTTGCAAAACTCCAGCATCTGCCAGACAACCGGGAGTCTGGTGTTTGCAAACCCTGTATGGACCAGTTCCCTGTTCTGGATAAAGATGAGAGTCTGGGCTCTTTTCTGCGGGCGTTTTAAAAAACCTGCAGGAAGTATGACCTGCTCCAAAGTCAGTGGGCACAATATTTAACCACTGGACTGAGAGGAAAAGCACTGGATGCCTTTGCAGACCTACCCACTGAATTGGACAGAAATTATGAGGCTATTAAAAAGCAGCACTTTAATATCACCCCGGAAGCTCACGGGCGACAGTTCAGGGAACAAAAACGCAATGCCTCTGACACTTACACAGGATTGGTGGCTCAGTTGTCTACTTCATTTCATCAGTGGATTAAGGGGTTAAAAGCGGACAACTTTGACAAATTAAAGGATCTAGTGATTTATGAGTAGTTCCTGACTCTATGCCCGGCGGATGTAAAAAACTGGGTTCTGGATCGGGACCCTACATCATCCCAAGAAGCAGCTACCTTGGCGGACAAGTACATCGTCACCCAGTCCCAGTGAGGAAAATTATTGTTCCAGAGCGTGTCTGGAAAGGAGGGAGGCCGGAAGGAGCACCTACTTTTACCCCTGCACAGACACCTGCGGTTTCTTCACCATCTTTTGGGAGGGCTAAGCCAAAACCTGGATATGGGGATAACCGTCGCTGTTTTATTTGCCATACAGGGCACATCAGTGTTACCTGTCCAGAAAGGATGAACTCTATGACATCTGCAGGAGGGCTGCAGCCTAACAGATCAGGACCAGCCGTAATGTGCGTCACCCATGCCCCGATGACCCAGATGGACAACCTGCAAACAGTCACAGTCGGTGACAAGGTAACTGTGGGTTTGAGGGATACAGGTGCTGACCTGGCGCATCCAGAACTGGTGGGGTCCACAGACATTATTCCAAGCAAGAGTGTGTCGATTAAAGGGGTGGGAGGCATCCATACGGCGGTGCCGATGGCCCGAGTATACCTGGACTGGGTTAGTGGAAAAGGGATACAAGAAAATATTCCTACTGATGTTTTGCTAGGGACTGATTTGGCCCAAATGTTTTCGCAATATGTGACTGATGACCATGCTAATGTTGCTATGTTGCCATCTAAACATGCTTTGTTGCAGGTGCTGTGCTCCGAGGCAGGGGCTGAGAGCAATATTGCTAATAATGCTATTGTGTCATGTCAGGGTGATTGGTGTCTGTGTCACATGTTATAGTAGTTGATTCTGGGGAGTAACATGTTACTAGCTTTGCAGGTATTCCTGAATTTTGTCCACAGGTCCTCACATGGGGGGGAGGAAGTGGCCCTCCCATCTATAGCTGTAACTACCAGGCAAATGGTTAAATCTAGGGACTTAACACTTGAAGGAAGGGTGGGAGTGATGACTGTAGTGAGTGACTACCCTGACACCACAGCTGACCCACTCCCCCCTCCTCTTTTTGATGCTGCAGATGATTTCACTCATGAAGAGAAGGGGGGTGAGGAGGCAGCAGGGATTAGTGCTAACCTAGAGACCTGCACTGCTCTCCCTGAATCCACAAATTCTGGCTGCAATCAAACCATATTTCCTTCCAGATTCCAGGCAGTGTAGGAAAGTCAGAAGGCAGCATATCTGCTAGGGTGCTATGTGATGATGTGTATAGAATGCCTGTACAGTCTGTGCTATGTGATAATGTGAATAGAATGCCTGTACAGTCTGTGCTATGTGATAATGTGAATAGAATGCCTGTACAGTCTGTACTATGTGATAATGTGTATAGAATGCCTGTACAGTCTGTGCTATGTGATAATGTGAATAGAATGCCTGTCCAGTCTGGGCTATGTGATAATGTGAATGCAATGTCGGTACATTCGGTGCTATGTGATGTGTATAGATTGCCTGTACAGTCTGTGCTGAGTTCTAAGGGTGACAAAGCTAATTGTGATATATTGCCAAAGGCTGGGAGCAGTAGTGCTACGAATGCTAATGTGTTATGTAAGGATGACTTGTGTGGAGGGATTGTACAGCCTGTGTCAAATAGCAAAGGTGCTGATTTTGGGGAGGAAGGTGTTACTGCTGGTGGTGCATGTATTGCTGAACTGTATAATCTGGGAAGTGATAAGCAAAATGTGTGTTCCATTGTCACTGACACTGGTTTAGGCAAATTACCTTCCTCTACATCTGATCAAGTCATAATGGGCCGTATTCAGACATCCGTGCTGCGATCGGTTCGCAAATATACGCACCTACGGAGCAAGTTACACCCACAAAAACACCAGTCACTTCCCTTGATAATCCTTCATCTCAGAAACTTCAGCCTCCATAGATTTTGGAAAGGCATGGGCAGGGTCAAGAAACTATTTGTTCTAGTGATGTTGTATTGGGCAACCTAGACTGCGACAGGGAAGAGGGGTGTGCTTTTGTCCCCGAGGTGTGTCTCGCTGGACCGCTTCCTACCGCATCTGAGGTAGTCCCCATGTATGGGAAAAAGGGAAGGGAAGATACAAATTATACCAGACATGGGTAACCCATCTGTACCCACTTTGCCGAGTATATGTACCAAGTCTGTGATACAATATGGGATACATGCCTTAGAAATACTGCAGGCTCCATAGGGTATGGGACAGCGCAGTCTAATGGCTGGCCTGACAAATCAAAACCGGGGACCTGATAGCGATACTAGAGGGAGTACATGGGAAGCAGACCCCTTAGTGGAATTATCAGGTGTTGCTACAGATGGGGGGTCCCTAAAGAGCATTCCTGATGGAGAGGAATTAGTGCAGGTGCAGCTGGATTCCTGGATGTTGAGACCCTTTTCAAGTAATTCTATATCTCTATCCCCAGATTGAGTGTGGCCGGCCTCTAATGGTAAAGGACAATACATGGTTCTAACAGGTGGCTTCAACTGTGTACTGAGAGCTGAGCCCAATCAGGTTCTGATTACACCAATGCTGATGGTTTATCCAGAAGTGTATCAATTAATATCAGCGTATAGAGTGACCTCTGTTTGGCCAGGGTCTGGTTATTGAAATACTGTGAATGTAGTGAGGCAGAACAAGCTAGGGGTCTGTTCAGGGTATGGCCCTGTCATAAATGGATCAGTTTATTAGGGGGGATCATAAAAGCCAGATTGCTGAAGAAGAGTCTCTCCAGACTCAAACTGCCACATAAGAAGAAACTGATGGTGGTTAAATATTATCTGGACCAGGATGGGGACTTATTACCTGGGTAGAGCACTTTTATTTTGGATGCAATTTGGTTTATTCTCACACACAATTATTTTCTTTTTGATTCTGAATTATTTTTGCAGGTCACTGGGACCGCGATGGGCACCAGTTTAATAAGAAATCAAGTCAGATCAAGCGTATCATTAAGGATAATTATTACCTTTTGAATCCCATGCTCGGTTCCACTCCTAAGATTATTTTTTAAAAAAAGCAAAGATCTTAAAACCATACTGGCCCCTAGCTTAGTCAAATTTGAGGAGAAAGGGGAAAAGGGGATGATAAAAGGAAATATTTTGGGATGTTATAAATGCAACCGGAATGTTTGCCTTACTTGTGGCCATATTAAGAATAACCTTAAACAGTTTGTTTCCGCTATAAATGGCACAACTTTCCCTATAACAACATTCATAAATAATGAAATGGATTTTTTGGTTTACGGGCTTGAATGTTCCTGTGCGCTCCAGTATGTGGGGCTCACTACAAGGAAACTCAAGGAGAGATTCCGGGAACATAAGAGGAATATCATCAAGGAGGTACAAACACATAATGTCTCCAAACATTATTCGAGGGTACACAGTGGTGACCCTTCATGTTTGAAAATATGGGGTATTGAATGGATCAAACCGACACCAAGAGGAGGAAATAGATTCAGTAGGCTTTGCCAACGGGAGGCCTACTGGATCTTTTCCCTCCAAACTTTGGCCCCGGATGGGCTCAACAATGTAATATGACACATGTTATTGAAGACACTAGATTTTTGGATTAGGTTGAACCCATTTTTGTGGGGGAGGGGATAGGGTATGGGAAAGGGAAGGGGGGGGGGGTTTGGTCACACATATGAGGTTGAGATTATAAATGGTTTGGGTTAATATTACATGACCTAGTAATATATAATTTGCTTAATTAAAGGTTATATGTATTACTGATTTATGGGCAAACACGAAACACAAAACACAATGTAAGAGGAATGGTATTTATTGAAAGTATAATACACACAATTAATATAGGTAGTTAATATATAATAAATAATAATTCAATAATAAATAATATAAAACATAATTATATAAAGGATTAAAAATAAAAATATATATAATATATAAAAAATTAAAAATAATAAAAAATTAAAAATAAATATATAAATACACAAATAATTATACTTCACTGAGCTGTGTCAGTGCGCACTCTGAATTGTAAGTCCTTTCGGTTGGAAGCTTAGAGTTTTGGTTGGTGTTGGTTTATATGGAAGTCCTGATGACCACCATGATTGATTCAAACTAAATATATCTTATTAGTAGGTAGTTGAATTTGGAAGGGCACTGTTGTTGATGCTCTATATATTGTGTTACTCTTTCTTGAGGTCTGAAGTAAATGATAAAAATTTTGAAATACCTTAGTATGACCATAGATATAATGCCTGCCTTGCGACGGGGTTATTATTAATTTTGGGAATACTTTTGGGGTAAAAATACTTAATGATTAATGAATGGGGTTTCTCTAAATCTTTAATTTGTAAATCTGTTGTTAAATTGGGGTATGCAGAATTGGGAACCATTTTCTAAACAAATGAAGATTTACGTTCAGTCTATATTATTTTTGTAATTTAAATCTCTTTTTAATGGTTTGTTGAAAATATTGACAAGATCAAGGGGTATAAATGAATTGATATAAAATATAAAATATATAATGGGTAATCATTAAGGTTTTCTAAATCTATAACTGAAAACCTGATGAGTTTATGGGAACCTGGAATTGTGATCCCTGTCTTGAATAATTGAAGATTGTGTCCCAATATGTATTGTATTTAAGAATCGGAATATAAGGTTCTCCTTTCTGAATGATTATGTCATCATATGAAGATTAGTAATTAAGTTTATATTTTATTTTGTGGTTTTAATAAAGTCACTATTTTATATTTGGGTAGCGTTAATCCCCTGGGGGTGGTAGTAATATCTGTATAATGATGGGTTTCTCTATTAAAATTATACCCTCCTTTAAGGGGTCTTGTGTGTTTTTATTAAGTCTCTTACATGAAACATTGAATGGCAATCTAGCGTCTTATATTGTTAATACTAGTTTCTAATGTTGTATAATCTAATGAATTAAATGAATTTATCATATGTCCAAAGTCCATTGTGATATAAGTTGAATATAGATCAGTATTATTATTCAAAATGTGGTAAAATGAATTTGTTTTTAAACGAGCAAAACAGGAGGAGGAGGAGAAAGCTGACTAATTAATTAATAATGCCACAGTTGTGATCTCTCTATATATACGGCAACCTTAGTGGAATCAGTAATGCTTTGATAAAGTCTGCGTGTCAGATGAAACGTGTAAGCGTTCGAGGATACACATGGGAAGCTGTTTACGTTTATTCGTCAGCTGCACTTGCACTTTATTGCATCTTGCACCTTAGATCGAACATTGCACTAATTGATATGGCAGTGGAGATACTGAATCCCCGGACTAGGGGACAGAGCGTTGTTTATGTGGACCGCATGAAAGAGGCTTCTTCATCTTTGCACCACGGAAGGTGGCCACCGAATATACCATTTGTGCTATAGCGGAAGTCCTATACGGATTTTCAAGGAGGAATGGGTGCTACTACCAACAACTCCTGAGGATCGGGTAATACCCTCCCCAATTCAGCCTACTATTAGCTTTGAAATTTGTGAACTATCCACAACACGGTACTGATTTATCCACTTGTCCTGTGCCATTTATGTTCTCCTATATGTGAGACTGCATTGAATGGGAATTAGGACGTATGATTCCCTTTTTGTGCATATGAGCTTATATTTACAACATTTTTGTATTGTATTTGCTATCAGCTTCAACACGGTTTTAATTATCAAAAATGTATTACTTTTTTTGACTATAGGTTGCCGTTCATTTTGTTTCTTCAACAGAACAAGCCATTTTCTAAATTATTTAATACTGTTTCCCCCCTTTTTGGAGAGTAGCAGTTTTGCCTTTAAAAAGTGTGGTATAGGTTCATAATGTTGTTCACTTCATGGGACTTCCAAATGGAAGAGATGTCCATGATTTCTGGTCTGTCCTGACCCGGAAGGTTATTGTATGTAAGTGCTTTCCGCCTTTTTACTTTTTTATTTTATAAGAAACTGTTTTTCATGTTGTATGTCCATTTTATTATTCTTCTGTAAATAAGCATTGTGATTATTATCATATTAAATATCAATTAATAAGTTTATGTCTCTGTGTTGTTACGAATTCATGTGTCAGACCAGCTCGGTTATTAAATACTACTTAAGGGTAACAGAAGGGATCATTTTGAGTTAATGATAATTCTGATAAAGTATAAGTGTGTTAGATTGGTGTAAAAGAAAACCGAAGGCCTCCTGTGAATAGCCTTGGTGGCAGCAGTTCATTGGTAATAAGTCATATTTGGGGTGGGGGAAGGGGCATTATTCATTGTAGGACAGTCCAGGTAGCTGTTGTGATTAACCCCTTGAGTCCCAGATAAGTCACGAAAGCCTCAGGTGAGGTCAGGGTTGTGACATGTAGGCACAAGTTTCTTGAGTGCACTTAACACGAGTCAAGTCACATGAAAAACTGGCCTGTGAAAGTCCAACAACTCTACCAGTCACTGCCTGGAATGATCCGGTAGCCAGAAAGTGGAGGACACACAATAATTTAGCATCCCAGACAATGCATGACATCTAGCTGTAGCAGGGTCCAAACACCTCCTCACCTGCTCATAACTTGCCAGAAGACTAGCATGATTGAGCCTAAACATTTGCACAACCTCCTGGTCAGACAGGGAGTCAAGGTCCAAACGCACATTAAACACACAAATGTGTCTTGGGATGCGCACCAAACGCTGAACCAGGGACTGGTGATGGTGTCTCTCCTCCTCCTCCATAGCTGTGGCTGCTAATATAGCAGCCACACCAGCCTCCAACATCACTAGCACATCTCCAAAATCCATCATAAGCTAAACCCAACAAACACGATCACTATCCCTCTCTCTCTCTCTCTCCCTCTCTCTCTCTCTCTCCAGTAACCAATAGCCACATGGGAATGCAATAGAGGAGTGACTTTTATAGATTGCATACAGCAGTTTGCCTAATTGCCATTGATTTTAGTAAAGTCGCCTCTCTCAGAAGGCGATTTTTAAGGCATCACTTTTCAGGTGATTATACGGCGATGCTCCAAAAGTGCCTTTAGTAAATACAGCGTTTTATATGTTATGCATTAGATAAGTCGGGATTAGACGGCTACAGTGATGTTGGTCGAGTTGATAGTCTAAAAAGACAAAGTCCCGCGAGTTTGGCGTTAGTGAATACGATGATGGGTCAGAAACTGCTTTAATCACGTGACTGTGAGCTATTTTACAAAATCAACTTTAGTAACTGTGACCCTTAGGATCAGTTAGATAAGTAACACTGAAAATGCATTTTTTGTTTTTTTTCAGTTGGGCTTATAGCTCAGTGGTAGAGCATTCAACTACAGATCAAAAGGTCCCTAGTTCAAATCTGGGTGCCCTCTGTGGGAGGTTTTAGTCTGAGGGTGTGTCAAAAGCTGGTTACACACTGGAAGGTTACTTCAAATCACTATATCATTACAAAGCATCAAGCTTCCCAGGGTTATCAAGGCAACCCATTCAGGAGTCTCAAAAGTACTTCAATACATGTCCTACCTCCTACAAAATTTTCCTTATTTAACTCCTGTACCTAGACAGGAGGTTGTCCAGCATAAAACACATGCCGATTATGTGGACTCAGTGTTTTATAAAACATCAACATAACCACATCCTAACTAAATAACCCAACTAAAGTAAGCCCCAGATCTCGAGTCTACACCCCTCCTCCCTTTAAGTCACCAATAGTCATATGAATTAACTTTTCTTCTAACTTATCAACCCCCTAATGATCAATTAAGCAAATTCTTGAAAATGAAGGAAATGGGATTCAGACATACCAACGGCCCTTCTGCGACCTGTAAAATCCGGCGGCGTCCTCCAAATTTTTTTAACTCAAACAAATCACACCATAATTCTTATTGATTAGTTGAAATATTTCTGAGCAGGAACCATTCAGTGGACGAGAACAGCAAGAGTATATGAGATTGCTGCTGATCGTTCAAAGAATCTATAAATATGCCCCACTTCTTCTAAAAACGTGTCACTCCCGTGTCTAGATCCGGCAAGGTGTCCCTTCTATCATTATATAGTGCGTCCATTAATAATGCCTTAACTAAGCTTAACTGAGGAGTAGTGGAAGCTGTCCAATGTTTCAGAATGGCTTTTTTTGCCACTGTCACTATGACTGCAAGCACGGGTATAGCTATATGAATTTGTGCAGAACGTGACCATATTTCAAAATTAGCGCAGAACATAGGGAGGGGGTATTTTTGGAAACATAAGCCTAAGATATAATTAATGTAATTCATTAATTTATTCCAGAAGGTTCTGATCTTCCCACAATCTCACATGCAATGAAAAAAATCTTCATTAGACGACTTGCATTTGAGGCAAGAGCTTGAAGTTCCTGGTATCATATGTTTTCTCTGGCTGGGGGATATATATACTCTGCAGAGTTTTAATATGAACCTCCTGAAGCATTGCTGACTTTATATATTTCAAAGTGGTCGAATAGTGTTTAGTTAAGATCTCCAAATTTTGTGTTTCCGGAATGTTTCTGCTCCAGCTGTCAACCAGGCCTACCCAAATCCCAAAAACCCAAGGATGGGAGTACTAGATTTGCATATACATACCGGATTCTGTTATTTTTGAGAAAGGAAATAGTGGTGTCTATATTGTTTTTTTTCTTTTTGAAATTGGTCATAAGGGCTAGAGATTGGGCATAGTGCCTTACTTCAAGAAACATAAAAAATTGTGTGTTCGGGAGTTGAAATTTCCTTTGTAAGTCCTGAAAACTAAACATTTGGCCGTTTGGATCAAACACGTCAGTAATGGCTGCTATCCCCCTGACCTTCCATTGTTGAAAGAGAGCATTATCTAAGCTGGGGGGGAAAGTGTGGCATACCCTGAAGACTTATAACTTTGTTGGTATTTTTTATTGATATATTTCCAGGAGTGATACGTATCTGGAAAAAGAATATGGTGAAATAAGTGGTTAGGAATCACTTTTTTTTAGGGGAATGTAATAATGCAGCAGGAGAAAAGGGAGCGAACACCTCCAATTCCAAAGCTGTATTAGTGTACACCAGCTTGTCCAAAAGCCAGTCGGTGATATAACGAAACATGGAGGCATGTGCAAATTTATTTATGTCTGGTAAGTTTAACCCACCTTGAGACCTCTGAAGATGCAGCTTAGTTTTTGTAATTCTGTGTCTTTTATTATTCCATAAAAGTTTAAGGAAAAGCTTGCTACATTCTTGAATGTCCGTTCTAGAGAGTCGAATTGGTAACATTTGAAAGGCATAAGCTAGTTTCGGGAAAAGCGCACTTTTAATCACTGCTAAGCGGCCCATTAATGAGAGGGGTAGAGTAATCCAAGTCTCTATAAGAGACAAGACTTTCCTGATAATGCCCGGAAAATTTATTTTATATAGGGCTCCGATTGTGTGTGTCACATAAATGCTCAAATATTTTAAGGAATGTTGGGTAGCTACAAATTGCGAAAATGGTACAGAGTTAAATAAGATGCCTTGTTTCCATGATAAAGGTAGAAATTCAGATTTGTGGAAATTAACTTTGTAACCCACAAAAGTACTGAATTCTTTAATAGCTAGCATAATCCCTAGGTGGGAACGTGAAGGGTTGGAGACCAGCAGGAGCATGTCCTCCGCAAACAATGATAACTTGCTTTCCACACCTCCAACAGCAATGCCCGTATAGGAATCCATAGTTCGCAATCATTCCGCTAGTGGTTCCAGGGCCAACGCAAAGAACCCTGCCGGGTGCCCTATTGAGTTAGAAATGGGGAAGATAAAGCCCCATTGCCAGCAACCTGTGTGTATGGGTTGTGATAGAGAGTCTGGAGGATGGCAGTGAAGTCCTCCGGAAAACCAAAACGTTTCAAGGTCTCAAAAAGGTGATCCCATGTCACAAGATCAAACGCTTTTTCTGCATCTAAAGATAGCAATAGCGTTGGGTCAATCCTTCGGGAGGACTCCACCGCCTGTATAACTGTCATAACCTTCTGTACATTAACCACAGAATGTCGACCCCAAATGAACCCTGTTTGATCTCTATTGATAATTGACGGCAACATAAATTTAAGCCTTATTGCCAAAATTTTAGTTAAAAGTTTGTAGTCAACGTTCAATAGAGATATGGGTCTATAAGACCCTGGGTGTTCAGGATCCCTCCCTGGCTTGGGAAGAACTTTGACAATTGCTGAATTAAAGTAGAGAGGGGAAGAATGTTAAATCAAGATCAAATTAAATGTGTCTTGTAAGGTGCTGGTAATATCTTCTATTAAAATTGTATAAAATTCGCTGCTGAAGCCATCAGGCCCTGGAGCTTTTAATGATTTAAGAGACTTGATGCTATTGGCGATTTCTTCAGAGGAGATAGGCTTTATAAGTGCAGCTGCCTGGGTTTCAGATAAGTGTGGGAGAGAGATATTGCTCCAGAAGCTATCTTTCTTAATTTTATCAATGGGATCTTGGCTATAGAGATCCTCATAAAACGTTTTCAAAATATGTAGAATGCGGTCACCACACGTCTCCCGCTGGCCATTTTCCCCGCAAGGAAGAGATAAAGCTAGAAGTACCTTCTCCCTTCAAGAGATTAGAGAGAAGTTTACCTGTATTGTTGCCAAGCTTGTAAAAGCGATAATTTTTATTGTGTATATATTTGTCCCCTATTCGTGTAACCATACTATCAAATTGGGCTTTCTAGAAACAGTGATTTTTTGTGAGGAGTCGGGGTCATTTTATAAGTCTGAAAGGCCTCCGTAAGTTCCTCCTGGGCTTTTAAATAAATGGCTCTGAAAAATTTATTGTGTTTGCTCATATAGGAAATTATTACTCCCCTTAAAAATGTTTTAGCAGATTGCCAAAATAATGGTGGATCGTTACTGTGCTGTTTATTGTCTTCTTTGAATGTATGCCAAGCAGCTTTTAACATATCTCTAAATTGGGGTGAGTTAGCTAAATAAGAGGGGAACCTCCATGGATACCTATTTCCAATAACTGACGATTGGGTAATTTCAAACCATATGAGGGCATGATCTGACAGTGCGATAGGTTCAATTTCTGCTCTAGGGATATTATATAACAATTTGTCCATTACTAGAAGATAATCAATCCTAGATAGAGACCTGCTGATAAGCACATGAACTCCCTATCCAATGGACGAATAGTTCGACAGATGTCTATGAGATGTAATTTTTGCATGAGGTACCATATCCCCACCTTAGGTAAAGGGGTCTTGACTTTTGTTTATCTAGATATGATGAAACCACTTGATTAAAGTCACCCCCTAGAATAATGTTGGTGTCAGAAAGTTGATACAATTTAGATTATATAGACTGGAAAAAAACTTTGCTTCTAGAATTGGGGGCATATATATTACAAATCGTATACCTAATGGAGTACAGGGATATGTCAGCTATTACAAATCTTCCCGAAGGGTCGGACAAGACAAAATGAATAACAGCAGGGATCGCCTTTCTGACCAAAATTACCACCAATTCCCCTTGCTTTAGAATTGAATGAAGAGTGTCCTAAAACTTTGTATTTATGGGAGTTTAACTTTGCCACTTCTGCATCAACTAAATGAGTCTCCTGTAACAAAGAAATATCTGCCTTAATTTTATTCAGATATGTAAGAATTTTCGTTCTCTTGATGGGTGAATTAATTAATTAATTAATGCCCCCAATGTTCCAGGAGCAGACCCTTAAATTAGCCATATCCTAAAAAGACACTAGGTGTGATGTGAGAATATGGGTGTAAAAAAACAAATATACAGATACAGCTTACCCCAAAGAAGTATGGCAGAGAAGTAGAGGAGGCACGGAGGACAACGCGGAAGAGCTTGGAATTCAGTGACGCAGATACTAAGACCCTGAGGCTTAACAACAGAAAATAAAAACATCAACAAAAACAGAGCAGCAAGACAATGTCTATGACTCAATTTAGGAGGGGAGGAGTCCCTCCATAACAAAACTTGTGTTAGGAACACTGGGCAGTAGAAACTGCATATGTCCTGTAGATTACAACATTTCTAACATTACTTAGTCCCTGTGGACCCTAAACACTATTTATTTGAATATTCTCTTAAAAATTATTTATAATTCTCCGGAATTCTTCAGACAACTAATTGGGTGTCTATAGGGAAAACGGAGCAGCGCGATGAGCTATCTGACATCTCCATGAGCTATACTTATCCGAAGCTGAAAACGCAATGTTACCCAAAGCATTACATTTAGGTTAGCTAAAATATACATTAAGCTATACCCTGGATAAACAATGTTACTAATCTAGTTAACGAGAAAAAGTTGTAGTAAGGTGCTACACTTCAGCACATTGCAATATCCTATCAAAAACAATAGGATGAAATGTTCAATCCTATATTGAGGCTTCCGCTGACGCAGCTTCTTCTTCTTCCTCCATCAGAAAGACCCGAGCATCATCCGCCGTGAAAAAGTCCTTGAACCTGTCATCATAGAACAGGCGGAGTCTAGCGGGATACATCAGGGTGAATTTTTTGCCCTTGCGAAATAAGGATGAACAAATGGGGAAGAATTCCTTCCTTGCTTTGGAGACCTCTGCCAAAAAGTCCTGAAACAGACGAAGTTGAGAGTCCTCCCCTCGAACAGAAGCACTTTTTTTTGTATGCTGACCAGATCTCCATTTTCTGAGCATAATTAAGATACCGGAAGATCACACCCCATGGCTTTTCTTTCAAGTTGCTTCTTGTGGGGCCTATCCGGTGAGCCCGTTCAATGTAAAATGGTCCCGCCTCCTCTGGGATTATGAGAATGGATGGCAGCATTTGTGAAACGAATTTAAGAAGGGCAGGACCTTTGATTGTTCTGACGCAACCTTTTTTCCAGGTCATCCACTCTGTTCCAGAGCTGGTTCGTTGATTTTGGGTGTGTTCCATATCTGGCTTAAGAGTAGACACATCCTGGAAAACTTCACCAAGCCGAGCTTCATTGAGTTGAACCTGTGTGGCAGTTCGTGCCATTTGGGCTTTCAGCTCTTGGACAGCTGCGGTAAGTTTATTAGCTTGTTCTTGTAGTAAGGGTTCCATACTCTCTCTTATAGCTTTTACCACATCCGTGTATGATATCGGGGCAGTATTAGGTTCTAGACTGCCAGGAGAGCTAGTAGTAGCAGCTTTAGATTTAACAGGTTCAGACTGTTCTGAATGCTTTTTATCCAACTTGGGACGTTGCTGTTTAGCAAATCTATCCATATTAATATAGAAAATTTGAGTGGTTAGACAAAGGAGTCCGATACAGGGTACACCGGTATAGATGAGTGAGGGCCTCATACGTTATCCTTGAAAGAATATTCATATATATATAAACATACAAAGATTGGTAGGGTCATTACAGTAAATTAGAAGACTTTACATATCTGCTGTTACATCTTTAAAGATAATAGATGTGAATGGATACTGCAGGGGGGGGTGGTAGCCTGCTCCAAGCAGGGGCAAGTTGCACAAATAGATCAAAGAAGGGTGGGAATAGACTGCTGGGTCTGCAGCTAATATATTACTGACTGTGGTCAGAGTCCCCTTTAAAAGATGAAGCTTTGCTACTAGGTAAGATAAGACAGCCCCACCTCTGGAGAGATCTGAAGGACCAAATTCAGTTACATAGACTGCAGCAGGAGTGAGACACCAAAGACAGATAGTTAGCTTGGGATTCAAAACTGTCAGTTGCAGGGAACTAGGGAGGGTGCCAAACAAGAATGTCTTGTAACACAATATCAAAAAAGCTATAGTACAATACCGCTATGTCATCGGCAGCAGGCAAATTTGTGGAAGGTGATCCAAGACTAGTAGAGTCTCCAATTTAATTTTAGCTTTGTAGGGTAATAGAGGAAAAAATTTAAATGTTTATTATGGTTTATGTAGTATATACTCCTGGTTGCAATGCCCCTCCAATTCCGAATAGACTCTTGGGATCAGTTAGATAAGTGACAATGAAATTGCATTTTCTGCATTTTGTCTACAGAAGTTTTACATATCTTCAGTAGTATATACAAGAAAATAAAAATACAGGTGATGTATCTTTTACAAAAAGAAGTCTTCTGAAGCTTTTATCAGCTTATTTTCCCCCCAATATTTTATGTGTTCTTTTTATCTTTCTCATCTT
>WWET01004820.1:19642-47902 GCA_011038615.1 Limnodynastes dumerilii
ATGATGGGGAAATCGATGGTCTGCAGAGACATTATGGGGATACTGAGGGCTACAGAGACATGATGGGGATACTGAGGGCTGCAGAGACATGATGAGGAAATTGGGGGGGCTGCAGAGGCATGATGGGGTTACTGAGGGCCGCAGAGACATGATGGGATATTGGTAGACTGGAGACACATAAGGGGGAGTACATGCAAGGAGGAGAGTTTGGATGAATATTTATACACTGTACACACGCACAAAACTGGTTAACTTAGTGCTTAAAAGGCTGTGCTTCTATTGTATTATTGTTATAAATGTTTTTTGTTTTATGACTGCATTGCATTTTGTGTTTTTTTAACTGCATTGAGGTTACAAGAATGTTGAATTTATTGTACAGTGGTCAGAAGGATGCAGTCTGTATTGTAAGGTGACCTGTATGGTATAGCGGTCACTAGGATAATGTCGGTAAGGTATGTGTCCCTAAGGTATATAGTCTGTATTGTGTTGCAGTGTTTAGGATGAAATGGGATTTGTATAGTGGAAACTAATATGCTGCCTGTATTGTATAGTAGCGGCTATGATTTGCTTTCTTTTATTGTGTTTACAAGATTGTGATGTTTACATATATACTATACTCTAGAAACTATAATGACAAATTGTAGAACAGGTAGGCACAAATTTAAAGTTTGCAGGGAGGCGCCGAACACCCTAGCACCAGCCCTAAGTATATTAGTGGTAGCAGGATGGGAATCAGCCACTTTTAGAATTGTCTTCACTCCCTTCCCTCCCTCCGTTAGTTGTTTTGCTAACATGTTGTTTCATTTGCAGATGGGGCATAGGTTGGCATTAGCGGTGGAGTTGTCAGCAATATCTGGCACTAGGCTAAGGTCTGAGGTATGGTACAGGGAAGACACGCCCTGGTTCCCAGTTTGTCTCCCCGGTTCTCCCCAGGGTGTGTCATATGACAGGGGTTGTGCTCTTGCAGTGATCATCACCTCTGTAGTGGTGAAAACATGTGGTTTCTGTCCTCCATTACAATTTGCCTCTTTAAGCTGACTCCCTACCAGCTATCAGTGCCACCTCTTATTCTTTATCAAATTCATAGTAATTAATTCTTATTCTCATTAAATAAATCTATGGCTCCTTTTTAAAAGCCATATTGTTTTCCGTGTCATTATTTTATTGTGTGCACAATGTGAATGCCACAGTCAGATATTGGCAAGTTATATAACACTATGTGTCAGCACGTACATAAAAAGGAGGTTTAGTTCACTATACAGCTATATTGGGTTAAGCTCACCTGTCCAGCATCAAGGCATTTATCATTTTAATCAACTCATTTATTATTTTAATGTATTAATTAATAACACCTCGGATGAAAAAAAAAATATATATATATGTAGATGGAAACAAAAAATTGTTTTCCACATATATAAAATCCTCAATACTCAGTATCTCTAAACGCAATTATATCATTCTGGATGAAAGGTTTGTAAACAGAAAACCCAGAAGTCCTTACAGTGTCATAATTTACTAAAATAATTACCTCCCCTATCTGTTTTTTTTTGTATTATATGTTCAATCCCTAGCAAAATTAGATACCTAGGGTTACCATTATGAAGTTCTGCTAAATTTTGCAGATATGGGTAGTGACTTTGGGCTGGATCCAGACTTAAGTAAGTGCTTGAAATTAGTTAGTCCTGGGCTAAACCATGTTGCTTGCAGAGGAGTCATATTTCATCTGTTGCAAACAGTATTAGGGTTGAGAGGTAATGTTTCCTATCCCAAGTCTAAATAACAGTGTGATAGTAAAGCTGGTCAGTATCTGTGTGCAGTAAACAAATCAAAGATATATCCCTGCATGCAAAGAATACAATTAACTTGACTCCTCCTGCAATTAACATGGTTTAGCCCAGGAGTAACTAATTTCAAGCACTTACTTAAGTCTGGATCCAGCCCCTTATTACAATTGTTACGTTGTTGTTTCAGATAATAATCCTTTACATGATACTTTAAATGATACTCACCTTCACATCTTTAGGTAAGTCTAAGGATCTCCAAAAATACACACCAGCTATTAGGGGTTTTTTTGCTTGTTTTTTTCCACCTAATCTTATGTTCATGCTGTTATTTCATTAGGTTAATTTTTAAATAATATATGTTGTTGTTGTTATATTTCTTTATTTATTGATTTATATGTATGTATGTATGTATGTATGTATGTATGTATGTATGTATGTATGTATATATGTATGTATGTATTTATTTATTTATTAACTTTAGGTATATGAACACTGGAGCCATCATCACAACTTTGTATAAACAATTTATTCATACACAGTCATGCAGCTGATTCATTGCATGGTCCTGAAATTGTTACTTTTTACAATTTAGCTTTAGCATTGAAAACAATTTTTTTAACTTAACTTTTTGTTCAATTATAATAGATGCCACGAAGTCAATGTTCGGAAAATTGCCATGATGGATTCAGAAAAGCTCCTAGTGGAGGTTCTCATGGATGTTGCTTTTACTGTGTGCCATGTTCAGAGGGAGAAATATCGAATAAATCTGGTATATACACATTTTATTATTTATATATAAATGAAAATCAAACAGATTAGTTGATAACAATATTTATTCCCATACAGAATAATATTGTTAAAAACTTCTTCTTGTCATTTTTAGTGATATTTGTCATTTTATTCAACTGTTACAAAAGATTTTTGTCAGTGTATCATGATGCTAAGATACAGCTTTCACATCAGAATAAATTTTGCAACTTGGCGGGAAGGCTAGGTTTAAGTTTATTAGAAAGTCATTAAAACTTTGTTTATTTACCTTTTAGGAGGTGCCTGCTCCTTCAGAGATCAGACAATGGAGCTGAAATCACCCAT
This sequence comes from Limnodynastes dumerilii, assembly GCA_011038615.1. Lineage (NCBI taxonomy): Eukaryota > Metazoa > Chordata > Amphibia > Anura > Limnodynastidae > Limnodynastes > Limnodynastes dumerilii. The sequence goes on from WWET01004820.1 coordinate 22,519, forward strand.
TTTATTCACAGGGTAAGTCATAAATTCTTTCTGTAGGACACCAAACGTGATATGTCAGCTCCATTGTCTGATCTCTACAGAAAGTCATTAGCTGCTAATTGGTAAGTAAACAAAGGTTTGATGATTTCTGAATTCCTATTCAACTTTCCCTAGCAAGTGGCCCTGCCATGCATGGCAAAATTTTCCCTGATTTTGAGAAATGTTTAACCTAGCACAAATGTAAAAAATACAAGTATGTGGGGACTGAAATCAAAGCAGGCCACAATTGTGTTGGTTCTTAAGTCATCAGAGGGAATAGGATTGCAGTTTCTAAGGACAGTAGAGAACACAGGAGCAAGGATCAGCAGATGGAACAGGTATGTGATTTCTAATGTAAGCAGAGGCTTCATCTGTCTTTGTGTGTCAAGATTAAGTGAGGCAAATGTATTGTTTATAATTCAGTGTAAAGAGAGAGGTATGGTTACAAACACATCAGAGTTAAGCACAGGTACGGGGTTGTATATAAGAGCAAGGCACAGGTGTGTTTGTGTTACATAGTCCCAGCTCATATGTGGGGTCAGGCAATAATACTGGTAAAAGGGAGAAAATAAAAGGGTAGGCTGAGTTAGGTTGGCAGAGGGTATAAGTATATAACTGCAATGTTAAAGAGTAAAGGACAATAGTTTGTAGGTGCAGATGAATGCATCAGAGTCCATAGTCTTCTAAATGCAACTGGTTTGCATTTTTAAACACATTTATGTTGTGTATAAAAAACATTAATTTAGACCTATGATATTTAAAAATATGAATAACTTTAATTGTCTTCCGATAATTTTCGACAGCAGTTACACATAATCGGAGCATACAGGTGAGACAAGAGCAAGCTTGTTGCCATGTTCATAACATAGGAGTACATTACTTTTACAAATAGTTATAATTGCTCTGAATATAATTCACTCTAATTAGGGAGTTAAATCTGTTTATACAGGTTATTGTTTGCATTAATGTTGTTTTTTGCAAAGAGATATGAGTTTGTGATTTTTTCATTGTCCATATTGATTAAAATGAACCTTGCATAATTGGAATTTTTGGGCAAAAGGAGAAATGGGCAGGTGGGAAGTCAAACAACAGTAACAAAGTAAATACAAAAGGCAAAAGGTGGGGGAAAAAAACCTTCTTGACACATTTTTATCCCATAGATAATGAAAATTGTGTGAAATGTCCGGATAATGAATGGCCTAATGATGCAAGAAACCAGTGCATTACCAAAGTACAAGAGTTTCTTTCTTATGAAATGGACATTATAACTTCAGTTTTTTCTGCCGTGACCATATTTTTTTCTCTTGTAATAGTTTTTATATTGGGAATATTTATTTATTATTGTAATAACCAAATTGTCAAAGCTAATAATCGCAACCTAAGCTTTATTCTCCTTGTCTCTCTTAAGTTGAGTTTACTTTGTATATTTCTTTTTTTTGGCCGACCACTGGATATAACCTGCATGCTGCGCCAAATCTGCTTTGGAATCATATTTACAATTGCTGAGTCTTCTGTCCTGGCCAAGACAGTTATGGTTTGCATAGCTTTTAGGGCCATGAGACCTGAAAGCTACTGGAGGAAATGGATAGGATTCAAACTGCCAAATTATTTAGTGTGTATCTGTTCATGTGTCCAGATTATAAATGGTGTAATCTGGTTGTCAATTTCTCCTCCGTTTCAAGAATTTAACAAGGATTCTACTCCTGGGAAGATCATCATTCAATGTAATGAAGGTTCTGTGTTGGCCTTTTATTTTATGATGTGTTATATGGGTATCTTGGCGGTTGTGAGTTTTGGTTTGGCTTTCATGGCAAGAGCTTTACCTGACATGTTTAATGAGGCCAAAAACATAACCTTTAGCATGTTGATATTCTGTAGTGTTTGGATCTGTGCCATTCCAGCTTATCTGAGCAGTCATGGAAAGAATAGGCTCATTGTAGAGGTTTTTGCTATATTGGCTTCATGTATCGGAATATTAGTTTGTATATTTTTCCCAAAATGCTTCACTATACTCATGAGACCTGAAATGAACATTAAGGAAAACTTGCACTGGAATAACAAGAACAATTTATGATGATACGGAGTGATAGCTTTTTATTAATTAATACACAAATATGATTGAAAGTATCAACCAAAGGAATACCTTAAAACAAAAAAGTTAAGATTGAGATGAGAGTTAAGTCAGTATGTTTATACAAAAACTATCCATTCGCTCTTGTACAGACTTTTTTATACAGCTGCTGTTCAATAGAACAAAGAGTATTTTTCTTTTTTTAAATATATGATTTTAAATTTTAATTTTTTAACTTGATGCTTATGAACACTTTACTTGTTTTGAGTCTTCTATCCCTATAGGGGAGTGATAGGCTACAGTGAAGAACCTGTTGAAGTGTATTGGATTGAGGTCCTATTTAAAGGAAAGCACATTACCATTAGCCATTAACTTTTTGAGGAAATGGCTTGTCTAAGATGTGAAACATGTCATGGTGGCACTTTTTGCTAACACAAAGGAACTGCAAATCGCTATTATATCAATACTAAGGTGCAGTTTTACTATCTGGACTGTTCTTTTACTTATTGCTTGAAACCAGACTTAACCAGACACATTGTGACTACTAGCCCCATTGACAAAAATTTGCAGCTGCTACATCATGGAAATTGTATAGGAGGGAGAATGTGGACAGTCTGCACCAGCAATAAAGCGTGGTGCCTTATATTTTGGCACCAGACGTAGGCATTTCCAAATTCATAATTTCCATGGAAATGGTAAAAGTAATGACTGTTCTGTTTTATGCTACCACTCCTGCTAAGCTGGGTTCAATAAGTGCCAGTAAACATGTAAGCGCTCAATTAACTCTCCAGTCTGGACTATTATTGGGGTCCAATTTAATCTGGAATTAAGTTAAAACACAATATTATGCACCTATCTGAATGTTAAGGATTATTACTAAATTTCTATATTTACATAGTCTTTATGCTATTAAGTCATTGGGCCTGATCCAGAACAACGCTTCTGAGCGAATTTACACATGGCGGAGACGTAAAATCGCCTATTTGTAAGTACTGTGCATGTGCACCATAGAAAATACGCTCAATAGCGTAGCGTAATTGAGAACTTATGGGCCATTCACGTATGTGTCACGTAAATACTTAAGTGTGGGCATGCCAATTTTACGTTACTCCAAAATACGTCTGAAATACGTTAAGAAGGCAGGGGGTTGTATTTAAAGTGTACAGTATGGGCATGCTTAGCTGCGTAAATTCGTGTAGCCCATACGTACGTGTGCGTATGACTGCGGTTACGTTGGAAAAAGTTAAGGTAGGGTTTGGAAAGCGTATCTTAACAAAATACATACGTTCAAGGGGTGTGCCGAGGGGAAAGAATTATGCGCTATGCGAATAAACATACGGCAAATGGATCTACCCCATTATAGTTATTTAAATTGTCAATTTTTTGGTGTGTAAATAATAAATTGTTCATTATTTATATTCAAGTAACATGTTCAACTGAAGCAGGTTTTAGTGCTGTCTAGTATACACACACACACATACTGAAATATAATAATTGCAGTGTTGCTCAAACAAAAACAAAGTTTCAATATATTGTATCCATAATGAACGACACTCACTGTCTGGTAAGTAATCAAAATTAAAACACTAAACACTTGCTAATAGTATCTAATGTTTCAGTTTAAAATAAAACAGCAGTGATTTATAACTTACCCCATTGTAGGAACCTCCCTTGATCTCAGACGACACTTTCCCTGGCATTTTGAAGCGCTGAAAATTGGGCATGTCCCACATTTCTGCCAGGGGGCTAACATGGAGATCATGGTGATAAACAAATCTCACAAGTTTACTTGTAACATGCAACATGTAAAGTTTGACAAAGTTTTAGCTAGGTTAAGGTCCAAATTAGACATGATCACCACCATTAGTTTTAAAAATACATACAGTCAGAGGAAGATATAATATACATATCATATCATACATTTGTTCCTATAAGGATGAATTAAACAAGTTAGAAGCACAATATTAATGAAACGGTCTGAAAAAGGATACATTTTGTTAGATTAGTCCCAAAGCAGAGGGAAAGATCATTAGGTCAGAGAGAAACACTAAATGGCACTGGAGAGGAAATCAATATGCATAATAAGTCATAGAAAGAGTCTATTTTAGTTCCCTATGGAATTTATTGTGTAAATACATTTACTTTTCCTCATAAGGGTAGAAGAAGTTCCAGTGCTCATTTATTCCATAGTTCTGGAGAGGTCCTGGAAAGAGTTTGTTTGGATCTTCAGAATAGAATTGAGGGTAGAGAGACTCTTAATCTTCACAAGTAAGGTACAGGTTCTCATTCATTCCATTGAGGGGAGATGGAACGTAGTTTTAAAATCCAAAAATGCTTCTTTTTGAAGGAGTCTTTGTTTGCAGTTACCTCCTTTTGTAAGGAGAGTAACATAGTCAATCATGTGGTATTTCAATACCCCCAGCCTGTGTTTTGCCATCTGAAAGTGTCTCACAACCGTTTTGTCACTTGATTTGTCCGTAAATCCCTGTCATATTGTAAAACAGTAAACCGCCATTCTTTACTTAAATTTCTTGTTTGTCCATGTATAAAAGGCCACATGGACACTGTATTGTATATACAACAAATTGGGACAAACAGGTAAAGTAGTAGCTAATTTCAAACTTCTTCCAAGTATAGGGATGGTAAAAGTAGGGACCTGCCTACATGTACCTGCAGGTCATACAATTGATATATTTAAAGTATCCTAATTGAATTTTCAGTTCTGCTTGTATGGTGACATCTGTTTTAACCAGGATATATCTATATATTAAATAGAAAGTGGGTTACTCAGCGCTAAAGGTAAGGTGTGGTTATCAGCTCGATGGGACTGGATATTGGTAAACAATGCTGGATTAAGACACTGGAATGGGAATAAATACACAGACAACAGACTGTATTTCTATAATAAATTTTACGGAGTAGTAAAGATATCACAAAGCAACAGACATAGTGCCCTGGAGGTAGGATGCTAGTAGTAACAATTATGACAGTGCTGTGATTTAAACAGACAATGGAATATATCACATTGGGAAAGACAATACACAATAGTGCTTAAAAGGTGATTTTGGCAGACCATGGAATATATCACAAATGAAAATACAATACACAAAAGTGCTTAAACAGACAAAGAGGGCTTAAGACTGCCTGTAATGATTGGAAATAGCAAATATTTGGTAGTCGCAAATGAATGCAATAATCACCACAGGTTTAGGGTGATGACACTGGTGTATGCCTTATAGATAGGAAAGAATGAAGTGCTTATAGCGCTCAATCAGGTCAATTGTAAACAACAGCACTTTCAGTCTCTTTAACGGAGGTGCTGCAGGGTCACTTCAACCAAGTGTGTGTTAGGCTGGTAAGTGTAGGCACTAATGGAAGTAGAACAGTACCTTGTGACCGGCCTAGGAATACCTCTCAAGTGGTAGGAAAGTGTGTGCCAGACGGTGGGGTCTTTTGGTGGTGAACAGTGTCACAGGCGGTCCTCTGCACTATCGTGCAGGTCCTAGATCTTCTGCTGAGCCAACAGGGGAGAGAGTGGTACTCTTCCAATCCCTAGATGTCCATAAAGCGTGGGTGCGGGTGTCCGGGTCTCACGGTGACTGTCAGTTGGGCGGTGTGGTTGTGGTTTTCTCACTGCAGGCAGCAGAGTTGCACGTGGAGAAGGGCTCAGCTGGATGGTTCTACATGAACTAGAAAAGGAGGCACGCAACAACATGAGGTCCAAAAGAAAGCTGGAACATACCAATACCAACTACAAAAGGAAAGATCACCAAACCTTACCTCCATATAACCCACTGCAATACAACAAAGTGAGGATTTTCCTTTTTCTAAATAAACTTTTTCTCATATTACCCCAAGGAAAACGGGTTGTAGTCATATTCCCAGCGGTAAAAATATCGACGATAAAAATACCTCAACGAGGGTACCGGCGGTGAAAATCCCGACACCACAAAAATACCGGCGGTGAAAATCCCGACACCCAAAAAATACCGGCGATGAAAATCCCGACACCAAAAAAATACCGGCAAACCCGCTGCAAGACAACAAAGTGAGGATTTTCCGTTTTCTAAATAAACTTTTTCTCATATTACCCCAAGGAAAACAACTTGTGCTGAGGAGGGAGGCTACAACTTGTCAGCTCCATACTTTATATGGTGTGCATCAGTTTTTCCAATTTTATATATTTTTTTTGTTTTTAATGGTTTGTTCTGTTCTCATTGGTTCTATAATTTGATAGATATATTAAACCACTAATTTAATGCAATCCAATGCAATCAATTCAAAGAAGGTGAATATGGTTCACACAATGTTTTGCCAACTTTAATTTTTATCAGGGAAGCCGTAATCACAGAGGCCTATGTTTTTAGTAAAATTTGATATACAAAGACAAGAATTGTCTATTAGCAAAAGGGCAATATATGTAAACTTACTATTATTAGTAATTTTGTTAAAAAGACAAAATTATTTCCTAATTTAAATAAATATACATCTAGAAAGAAAATACATAATGTACAAATAAAACCTTAATTATTGCAGCCAATATCATACTGTATTAGAAATAATGTATCAGCAATGTTATTACTATATATTCTGATTTACATTCCCACAAGGAAATACAACCTCTACAAATCAGCAATATATCACATTTAAACAATATGAGCCTGATCCAGACTGAAATATAAAAAGAACGCATCCTGCATTTAGTAAAAGTATAGCTCTGGAACACTGCACAAGTGCAGAAGCTTGTGCATGGACACAATAGCAATAGATGCTATTGCCAGTATAGTTAACGCATAATTCAAATTGTGGTTTTGCTTTGTGTGAAAACCTAACCGACAAACTGAATGAATCCATCAGGCTCAATAAATCTATGAATAAATTTTGTGTCAAATTAAATAAATAAATAAATGCATTTATACATACATACATACATACATACATACATACATACATACAGTTGTACCCAGTTAAACCTTTCTCAGAAACAGAGAAAAGTAAGGCCTACTTGGCAAGAAATTGCATGCATGATAGGCCCACCTGCTGGGGAAATTTAAAACGGGACTTCAGAAATCATTTAAAATATGCAATTTAGCTGCTGCTGGCTTCCTGCAGAGATCAGACAATGAAGCTGACATCACCCATTCTATCTCCTACAGAGAGAGTGTGCGACTCATTCTGTAAATTGAATATGTGACAACAGCTCTATTGTCTCATCTTTGCAGAAAGCTGGCAGATACTAATTCATAAGTTAATGCTTGATTGATTTACTAATGGGTTACAATGTAGCTTCCCCACCATGTCATTAAAGTAGCATCATAGCATGTAAAGCTATATCTGGGTCCAACTGTACATACATACATACATACATACATACATACATACATACAAACATACATACCACCAACTAGCAGTTCATTGCATATGCAAGCTTTAGGTAATTAAAGACTGTAAACTTTACTTACTTTTATTGAGCCAAATCCTGAACAACATTTGACAGGGGTCTTACGCAAGTCATTTGCGTTAGTCCCCTATCTCAGAACATCTGCGCATGTTTGTGCTAGATGTTCTGACAGCGTTCGCAGAAGTGGCTTACCCTTTATTTACGATGGCCGTATCCCTGCCATAAAGGTGGGGATAGTAATTTAAATGAGTGGTCAGGGTGGAGAAGCCCCATTAAGACTAGGTCTATGCACGTAGTCATAAAGCTTAAAGTAGCTATCTGAACAAATAAGTGTCCAGATTTACTACCAACAGCAGGGAGTGCAGAGAATGTGCACTCCCCACTACAGCTGTGTAAGTATGGATCCCCACATACACATAAAGCCATTGAGATTTGGGTTTGGCTTGGGCTCATTAGTGGAAACATACTCTTACAGTACTTTGACTATATTAATAATGCCTTAACCTGCACTATTATGCCCATATGAATGTGGGCAATCTCTGCAGTGATTTGTAATGTGACTGAAATGTTGACTTTGCATGCACTTATATTATGGGCATGCACAGACATACAGAAAATCATTCAATGTAGAATCAGTCTAAATATAAGTTATTATTGTGAAAAAGAAAGAAACCACATAGGAGTGGAAGAAAAATGACCTTTTTATACCAGCACAAATTCCAAATTTATATAACCAACACCAGAGAACATATTGATCTTAAAAGTTTTTACATTTTAATGTTACAGATTAAAGTAACAAAAAACAAAAACTTAAATAAAATAATAATGCCAATAGAGCGAATTGTTACAAAATAACTAGGTAACCACTGTACAGATACAAATTATTTCTTAGATTGCCGACTGAATCCTATGCAGAACATATAGTTGGCACTAGTGATATAGTGGAACAACAGCAAGGAAGGAAATAATGCATTCAAAAAGACCCGCTACACTAAATTGCTAAACAGGCAGATAACATCTATCTTTGTAGTAATGGCTAGCGACCTCACGGTCTGCGCTTCAGCCCTAATGGGCCTTATCTTACCCTCCCTGCCACTCAAGTACGGAGTTTCATGTAATAGCAGTGATGTTCAAAGAATAAGTCCTGCAGACGCCATCTGGTGGTTACAGCCCCCGGGGTACAGCGGGGAAGATCATCCTCTTAAAAAGAAAAGAGCAAAGAAAGTAGGAAAAACGAGTTATTTCTGAGTATACCATTTATTACCCAATATATTAGTAATTATAAGGATATAGAAAAAATATTAGAAAGCATTGGGAAGTGTTGAAGGATGACTATGAACTGAAGGTAGCTGTGGGTTAAGGACTGTCCAACTTTTATAATTAAAATAGCCCCTAATTTTAATTATAAAAAAAAAACAACTACTATTGTTAGTAAGGGTTTTTACTGATGTGGTGAGTGTCCAATATCCAAAGTCTGTAAGACAGAAAGAAAAGTCTACAGTTACAAAAGTGAATATACAGATAAGAGAATTTATCACGTTATTCAAAAAGTTGTATTTATACAATTTCATGCACTTGTGATAAAACATAAATAAGAAGGACATCGAGACCATTAAAAGTAAGATGGTTGGAACACCTACGAAATATGTGCAAATGCCTTCCCACACATTCATTATTCACACATTTTAGAGAACATCATGGATGCAACACTAGTGGTCTAAAAATGGTGAGAGGGAATGATAGATTGACCATGCTGAATTACTGGCAAAAACAGGTATGAAATTATTTTTTATATTAAGACGATGGAACCAAAAGGCCTAAACCAGGATTTTGAGCTCAAAGGGTTTTTGTGATCTACCATTTTATAGTAATTCCACCCTGGACATGCCCAATGTTGTCTGATTTTGGAAGCTAAGCAGGGTATCAGAAACCTTACATCTGACAGGTAAGGTCTGGGAACATTCTCTTTTGTTTTAATTTTCCTTTATATACAAATGTTTTCTTGTTATTACCTTTTTGGGATCACTATTTTTTAAATAAATTAATAAAAAATGACTCACTATCTTCACCCATTTCCTACATATTGAGTTAAAGGATAAGCTATCAATATTTATGGATATATTATTTATCTAATATTACACTTATCACTGATGGAAAGTGTTTTTAGATTGTAGGTCTAGACTTGTTAGAATTACCTTGACAGTATGGAGATAACAAACAATGATGTAGAAACTTAATATGATATTATCTTTATATAAAATAGTATAAGTATATCTCTAGGTTATCTAAGGAAGGGTAGAATTTTGATGATATTGGTATGGAATCTTATGGAGTTATTTTTAATTTTTTTATATTTGGGATGATATACTAATACAATATCAGCTCTAATGAGCTTCTCTATTAATACTATTATATTATATTATATTATATTATATTATATTATATTATTCTAATATAATATTGTATCTGTATTTGTATTTTTATCTTGAAGTGTTAGAGTCTACATAGTGTTTTAGAGTCTATATTAATAAAGGGAATTTATATATTTTATAGGTGGGTGGTTATTGTAAATTATGTTTTAATTATTATATTTGTCAATATTTATTTACAGTAGGTTTTTGTTCTTTAAGTAGGTATATAGTGCATATAGTGCAATAATCTATCTTTGATACATGAGCTTATTGGTATTTATTTTTGGTTTTAAAAACAATTTTATTTATATATGCATAAGGTATATATAGAATGTAATTTTTGAATATTGTATATTTGCTGAAGATTTTTATATATCATTTTTGAAGGCTATAATTTTTATGATTAAGTGAAGTTAGAACATCATCCTCCTCATGATCCATCTGCCAAGTTTTAAGTGATTATATAGTAGTGGCATAATACTACCTGCAGGAGAGTTTAAAACAGATAGTAATGACGGTAGCTAGGACCCAGCGATACATTTGTTGTGAATGATTAAAACCAAATTTTACTTTGTACCTTTTGTTTAATGTTTTAAAGAAATGTTCTCACAGTATATTATTTATTGTATTATATGAATGAAAATGTTTTAAAATATTTTTAATGTATAAAATATTGACTGGTGTGAGGACCAATGATAACGTCGGGCAGCAACATAAAGACCGCCAAAAAAGCCTCAGAGTCACCACTTTGAGAAAGAGGATTGCTTCTCGAAACGCATCAGAAGTGACTTTTGTGAACCAGATGGGTACCAGACTACTGCCCTCCAGGAGTGTTTCTGCAGATTCTGGTACTGTCTTTCATCTGCGCTACCTGGGACTTGCGTCTTCAGCCTCAGACTCTCTGCATTGCCTGTGTGGCACTAGACACCTTTGGTATAATCAGTCTAACTTATCCCCATGTTGGTTTTTAATTTTCATGTTCATTTTTAGTTTTTAATTTTCATGTGTGTACTTGTACTTGTTTAAATAACTTGTCAGTTACATATATCACTCTTTTCTCTTTTATGGAACATATGATGGAGATATCGGGAATTTGCTGACTATTTATGGCACACAATTTGTTTAGATCTTTTTGTGCAGACTTGAATATATGAACTTCTGTTATTTATTTATATTGTTTAATATCTATATTTAGTTCAATTGCATTTTATATCCACTAGAGCTGCCATATAACTAGTCTTTTTGTTTGTCTAGTTCTTAATGGATACTACAGTCCGGCACAATCTAGTTAGATCAGATGTGTCAAATTTGCTGTCCGTGCACCACATATGGCTCAAACACATGTTTTTTGCGGCCCTGTAATGCAGGGCCAGAGCAATGCGGGGTTCCTGAAAGGTGATTCCTGCTATCAGCCATGGAAGACATGAAAGGTAAGTAAAGTACATAGAAGGGAGGCAGGAAACCTATGAGTGGGAAATTATTGGGAACTGGAGACACTTAAATGGACAATTACTGGGAACTGGATACATATGATTAGGAAATTAATGGGAAATGTAACACATGTTGGGAATTTCTGGGAGCTAGAGAGACAGAACTGGGTAATATTAGGGAGTCTAGAGCCACATGAAGGGGAATACTGGGGAAGCTGGAGAAATATACAGCGGAGGCTGGATGATGGGCATAAAGACATCGAGCCAGATTATCACTTATGTAGATTACATATGCACGGTAGCAAATTGATACGTAGATAGTGTAAGGGAGTTACTACACATGCGTAGTAGCGCTATTCTTAGATCTGTGCACTTAATGAATCGCTATTCTTAAGTGAGAATGTGGCCTGTTATGGGCAATACTGGAAGATGGAGACACATGAATGGAGAATACTGGGGTGGCTGAAGACACATGAATGGGGAATACTGAAGAGGGTAAAGAAATGATGGGGAATACTGGGGAGGCTGAAGAGACATGATGAGGACTACTAGGAGCTAGAGAGTCATGAATAGGGAATACTGGGAGCTGGAGAGACATAAATGGGGAATACTGGGAAGGCTGGCAAAACATGAAGTGGAATAATGTTTTTGACTCGATCCCTAGAGCGCCAAAGATGCATCTCTAAATGGTAAGTGTAAATTTTACCCCAACCTTTTCCCTAATCCTTACCCTAACCCTCCCTTTCCACGACCCTAGCCTTAACCCTCCTCTTCCCTCCCCACATACTAACCCTAAGACATGCCTCCTCACAACCCAAACCTAGACTCTTTTACAGACAGGCTGACCCTAACCCTCCTCTTCCATGACCCTAAGCCTCACTTATCCACTACCTAGTTACTCACTTTTATGGTGGGGTCTGTGTGTGGCAGTGAGTGGTGGCAGGTGCAAAGAATCTGGCAAGTGACTACAGGTCTGGCTTCGGAAAATGGAATGGGTAAGTATGCTGAAGTATAATTCTGAAACAGCCATTCCTGGCCACAGATTCTATCCATATAGGGAATACTGGGGAGGTACTGGGTACCCTGATGGGGAATTCTTTGAGCTAGAGATACATTTTTGAGGAATACTGTGGAGACTGGGGAGACATGAATTGGAAATACCAGGAAGGCTGGATGAGACTTTTTATGTTTCTTGTGACTCACATATTGATTGTTTGACCCAATTGGGGTTTTGAGTTTGACATGCCCGAGTAAGACTCATGCCTCATTGCGTGTCATCCATAGCACTGGATTTGTTAACACCAGAGAATAAAATTTGTGAAACATCTTGTTAAATATATATTTAATTTTATGTACATGACTCACATATTGATTGTTTGACCCAATTGGGGTTTTGAGTTTGACATGCCCGAGTAAGACTCATGCCTCATTGCGTGTCATCCATAGCACAGGATTTGTTAACGCTAGAGAATAAAATTTGTGAAACAGCTTGTTAAATATATATTTAATTTTATGTACAGTAATATTGGGAGGGAATTTTGCATATGTTGGGGTATAATAGGAAAAAATTCTATTTGATGTAATGTGTCAGATTAACCTGCTCTTTAAAAATATTTTAAATTAATAAAATAGACTTGCAAGTGTTATAAGGACTGCTGGTTGGTCAAATCTGCTATCCTTTTTACAGATACTACACCCTGGCAGCATTCACAGAGCTGCAACAAACATGCACAGAACTGTGTCCAAACTATACATGCGCTAGTTGTTGGATGTGGGCCCTGCCAGAACATTTTGCCCTAGACCCCCCAAATCTTAAGGGCAGCACTATATTAGGGTTCTGCCTTTGGCAGGGGTTTTATGGGCCTGTATAAACCTTGTCCTATTCCTGCCTAGCTTCTGAATGACTCAATATTCTGCCAACAGCATGCCATTAACCCTTGGCATGCTGACGCTTACAGTACTATAAGCCAAACCATGCTCTGCAATACATGGGCATGATTTTACTTGTAGTGCTATAGGCAGCTGCATGCCAAGGGTGAAGTGCTTGCTGAGGCAGCCATTTTTTAATTTTTGAACATATTTAATCTTTTTTTTTTTACACGTCATGGGGGCTTATAAAAGCAAAGTAAGTGCCGATTTCTATGAAATCGACACTCACCCCCATGAGAATTAACTCGGGAAAGTTGACAGCAAATCTCCCCTTAGTAAATCCAGAGATTTGTATGTCACGCATGCCAAAAATCACCAGAGAGATTTAAACACCTGCGATTTAAATCTCCACTCATCTCTCATGAATTTGTGGAGATTTTGCTTTAGTAAATGCAGCGATTTAAACATTGCTGGTAAACTACTGCAATCTCTGGCAATTTTACTCAATTCAACCTTAGTAAATCTAGCCTCAGGTGTCTGAGAGAGGCCTCCAATGAAGGCAACAACCAGCTAAGTGTCTGCAGTTCAGTTTATTCCTACCACTAGTGGTTCCAGTAAAAAACAGACTCCTATTTAAACTATGCACCTTATTGTCTATTCTTAACACTGTTTCTTTTTTTTTTTTGACCTTCAAGAATAATAATTGGGAAGCATTTTCTGATCTCACAAGAGAGAATATATACATTTTGTGGCATGTACAGTAATATTGGTGGTGAATTTTACATGTCTTGGTGTGGAAGAAGAGGAAAATTCTAGTTTATGTAATGTGTTAGATAAACCTTCTCTAAAGAGAACATCCAAATTAATAAAAAAAAAACACACTTGCAGGTATTATAAGTATTATATTAATCACATTCAAAAAAAGAAAAAAAAGATAATACACTTATATTACTTGTGCCTATTAGGGGAGAACTTGTGATTTCTTTCTGTAGTAAGTAATACAGACCAAAGAGCACCTAAGCATAATGCTAATCATAATGTACATTACAAATAACTTTGACAATGTCATTTACTACTTTATTACACACAAAATCTGTGTTTTTTTTTTCAAATATGCATACTACAAAATAAAATTAATTTTTAAACAGTGTCTCTAATATAATGTAGACAAGAATTGTTGTTCAACGAGTACTAATAAATTGTTTATTATAAAGAGGTTTTTTTGTAATTTTTGTGTTTTTTCTGGTTCTAACTAGCCATCCTTGACATATTTTATCACTCGCTCCTTCAGAATTATTGTATAGACATAATTAAATACATTTTGGATATATTACTTTTGAAATCACATTGCAAAAGTTTATCAATATGAATCTCTGCAGTTCTTCAATATAATAGAAAATTTACTAGAATATTTAGTAAGAATGTCAGGACATGAAATTAGAGTTCATTTTTATTTTCTTTGTAAAAAAGTTCTCTCCTCTGCATTTCTGGTCTCATCAGTATGTTATAGCATTTAGGGAAAAATATACAACTTAATATTCCAATACATGAAGCCAATATAGCAAAAACCTCTACAATTACCATATTCTTCCCCTCACTGCTCAAATAGGCTGGAACGACACAGATCCAAACACTGCAAAACACTAACATACTGAAGGTAATATATTTAGCCTCATTAAAGATATCAGGTAATTCTCTTACCATGAAAGCCAGAACAAAACTTACAGCTGCCAGAAGACCCATATAACCCAACATGAAATAAAAGGCCAACACTGATCCTTCATTACATTGAATGATAATCTTCCCAGGGATAGAGTTCATGTTAAACTCCTGAAATGGAGCGGAAACTGATAACCAAATAACCCCATTTACAACTTGGGCAGATGAGCAGATCAGCACTAAAGAATATGGTAGTTTGGCTCCCATCCACTTCCTCCAATAACTTCCGGGCCTCGTGGCCTTAAAAGCAAAGCAAACCATGATCGTCTTGGCCAGGACAGAAGACACTGCAATAGTAAATATGATTCCAAAAGAGATTTGGCGCAGCATGCAGGTTGTATCCAGTGGAAAGCCAAGAAAGAGAAATATACAAAGTAAACTCAACTTAAGAGAGACAAGAAGAATAAAGCTTAAGTTACAATTATTTGCTTTGACAATCTGTTTGTTGCGAAATGAAATAAATATTCCAATTATAAAGTCAATTATTAAAGAAAATAATATTGACATTGCAGAAAACACTGAAGTTATAGCATCTGTGTCATAGGTTAGAAACTCTAGAACTTTGGGGATACATTTGTTCTTTGCATCATTAGGCCATTCGTTATCCATGCATTTTACACAATTTTCATTTTCTGTGAGATAAAGAATTGGCTTAAATTACATGATAAGCATTAAGGTTAATTTTTCGTCTCTCTATATATTTTTATGTCCTCTTTTTGAGCTCTCTCCTTTTTATTTCTACATTTCAATATTATCATAGTACTAAAAAGTGTCTCCACAAACTACATAAAAATTTGTCTCTGTTAGTCTGAACATAGGACGCCACAGCCATTAATAGTGTATTCATTCTAATATCCCACACATCCTTTTCTCGACAAAATTAAAATGGTTCTTGTGGTGACTAAAAATAATGACAATAACCCCTCTTAGAAAAAATTGCTATCAATCAAATAACTATATAGTGCTTATCCAGAAGGCAACACAAAGTGGTGCACAGCGCATGTGTTGTGTACAGTTTGCATACAATACAAAGTCACATGCAATGGAACATCTGGATGACTATGCAAGTATAGCATATAGTGTATGGACATAACACAGTCAAGCAGTATGCAGCTACTTGACCAAATATTAACAAATAAATTGTGAGGTGAGCACTAATCTACAGCTAAATTAATTACTCCTTGAATGGCTCCTGTTAATCACAATAGTTTATTAAACATATAGATAATAATAATAATAAAATTGTACAGACATATTTGTTATACTGTAAATAGCGGTTGATTGAATCAATATGCCGTGTGAAGGAATTAGAGTTAAATACATTTACGATATATTTTTTATATATGCCTTTCATGCACCTGTTTACATTTACCTATAAATTAATTGAGTGACTTCCATCCTGTGTTTGTACTGTGTGTGGGCATGTCTGGGAGCAGCAGCTGAGAGGGGGAGTTGCTCCACAGAAGCCATTTTGGAGACATTAAGGGGTGTCTCCTGAGGTAAATTTGGCTCTCAATTTAAAAACATATATATGTGACCCAACATTGGGACTCTCATTGTTAGAGTAAGGACCACCATATACAGAAAGGCCTTGACGTGGCTGGTGGCTTATCGCATATTTGTATGTGTAACAGACATTTCTGTGTATTTTATAGATAGAACAGTATAGTCTGTTACTGGTTAATGGCAGTGTGCTGGGGCTATTTTTCCCTTTGTTAACCCCTGCCTTTCATGCACCTGTTTATATTTAACTATAAATTGATTGAGCGACTTCCATCCTGTGTTGCAAAAAAGACATCAGTCCATCAAGTTCAACATGTTATGGGACTTCTGCGACCCAAATCTTATAGCAGAATTGAATCCAGATGAAGCATCCTCCATTCTGTTTCAATCTGGAAAAATCCCTCCTGACCCAAGATGGTGGTCACTACTATTCTTCATTTTAATTAATGACTGTAACCCTGGATAGCCTTTTCATCTGAAAATTTGTGTTACCCTTTTCTAAACATATCAATTTAATCTCTTTGACAATACTCCCTGGCAGTGAATTCCATATTTTGACTGCCCTTGCTGTAAACAACCCCTTTTCTGGTTGCAAAACACCCTTTCCTTTAAACTTAGTGGATAACCATGTGTCCATTTTTGTATATAGTAGTCATATCCCTTTTAGATTCCTCTTTGGTAAAGTAAACATAGCTAAACTGACTATCCTTTCCTCATAGCTCACTGACTCTGTACCCTTTATCCATTTGAATGCCCTTCTCTAAACTCTTTCTAGTACCAAATTGTATTTTCTATGGTGTGGTGCCGAGAACTAACCTCTATATTCCAGATAAGGCTTTAAAAATTGATTTCTATAGTGGCAAAATGTTACTGTCTTTGCTTGCATCTATGTCCCTCTTTATGCTAATGCTTTACTGTCCCGTGCAGCTGCTGCTTCACTTTGAGAATAATTTCTTAGTCTATTGTCTATGATCACTCATAAAGCCTTCTGCATTTAAGATTCTTCTATATTTAAATCTATTTAATTTATAGATTTCATGCTTGTTATTGATTCTTAAATGCATAACCTTACATTTATCTGTGTTAAACCTCATCTTCCAATTGGCCGCCCAATCCTCCAGTTTATTCAAGTCAGTCTGTTGAGAAACTATACTTAGAACTTTTGACTATTTAGAAAATGTTCCATTAGTTACAACTCTCTGTTGTCTCCAACCAGGGATTCACTCAGGTACACACGTTGTTGTGTGATACTGTATCAAAAATATAAGCAGACCACATCTACTGCACTATCATGGTCTAAATGTGGATAAAAATGTATTTCAAAGGAACAATCCTGATAAAAAATAGCTAAGAAAGAGCAGCACCTCACACCAAAAAAGAGAGCACCACCTCACTCTTCAAAAAAAATAATAATATACCAGTAGAAAGTGGGAGTAGTGGGAGTAGAAAGTAATACTAATGCTAGTGCATTTATCATAACAAATGCAATTGTGAACACCAGCTATAAACCATATATATAAATATAATAAAACTTCTTATAAAATCTAATTAGATTAGTTTCCATTACTCAGTGTTTTTAAACTTCACAATTTCAAGTAGAAGTTATGTTGTCACCTGATTCACAACTCACATACATGTGCCTTTTACCTAACTTTTCTCCCATATATCCTTGTTATTGCTTGATTTGGACTTCACTCATGTTTATTTTTCTTAGAGTTTAAAACATTTCTATGTGTGCCCAATACATTGGCAGCCATAACCCTTCATTATTTATAACCACACACCAGTACCCTCCTATCACGTTCTTGGGCAAGACAGGGTTAGGTGCGGGTCGGTGAGAGGGTGAGCTCGAGGTAGCGAAGATGAAGCTAGGTGGCTTTAGATAACGTGGGTGCATATGTACCCATTCGGGTCAGGTAGTCCCTGGAATAGGGATAGGGCTCTGCAGACCGGACCGGAGTAGGTGATGAAAACCGGACTGGAGAGAGAGTCTGGCTGAAGGCTGTAGATAAGACTCTGACTCAGACTGTGGACAGGAGTTGGGACTCAGACTCAGACTGTGGACTGAAATAGGATTCAGACTCAGATTGTGGACTTGACTCAGACTGTGGACTGAAATAGGACTCAGACTCAGACTGTGGACTGAAATAGGGCTCAGACTCAGACTGGCTGTAGAAGGAACCAAGCTCCAGGAGTGATAACGAAGTTCTGGCACTAAAGGATCAGTGCCCGGGGTTTAAATACCCCGCTTTTCCTTCCTATGGATCCGTCTTATCACGTGCTCCCCTGGCCAGGGTCCTCGCCCAGGAGACGCGAGAACACTGAAGGACCGCTGTAGACACCACCGCTGGAGCAGCCTGACGCGAGCCTGGAGGACAGCGGGACCGGACCGGGACAGATGCCCCTGACAGGGTAAGTGACACAGCGTTTTCCACGGATCGTGACACCTCCTATCTTTATAAAGATGCGTTTGGAAAGGTTTTACATGAAAATAACAAATGTCAAAGAACACAATAAAAAAGTATTTTTAACTTTTTTCTTCTGTATGTAAACAACTATTGTTGTGAATTAATTCTGAACCTTGGGGTAGATCCAGAACTCCACTTGCAATCCGTTTACTAGCGTAGTGTATTTACACATGCGTACCTTCTATACACTCCCCTAGGCACACCCCTTGAATGTACGTACTTTGACCGATTTCTGCTTTTCAAACCCTGACTTAACTTTTGACAGCATAACCGCACTCGTCCGCACACGTACGTGTAGGCAACGCGGACTTACGCAGCTAAGCACGCCTATACTGTACAATTTAAATGCAAACCCCTGCCTGTATAGCGTAATTTAAGTGTACTTTTGGCTCACGTAAAATTGGCATATATGCTCAGAGTTACGTTACGTTATCATCTGTCGTGCACATGCACAGTACATACAAAATTGCGATTATACGTGTCCACCAGGCATAAATCCGCACAGAAGCGTTGTTCTGGATCTGGGCTCTTTTGTATATAGAGAATCAATTGCTAAAATGTTTATATACCAGAATAATTAGATATCTCTCCACTTGAACATGGCACACAGTCAAAGCAGCATGCATGATATCCTTCACCAGGAACTTTTCTGAATCCATCCTGGCACTTTTTTGAACATTGACCTCGTGGCATCTATTGAAGAATTAAAATATGAAAGAACTTTAACAGATTCTCTCATAGTAATAACTATTTAGAAATTGTACCAATTTTAATATATTACAACTGAAAGGCAGCACAACTTTCTATAAATATATCACTCAAATAAAGTTGTACTGCTGACTCTGAGTTTTCACACACCTACAAACAAAAATTCACCAAAATATACCAAACAAAATAAAAACCCTTCAAATAAAAAATAAAAATAAAACACTGAGTGAAAAACAGGTTCTACCGATGAATATATAGGTTTAGGATATCTGTAACTATTAAGTTATTGTTTATATACAAATGTATAAGCATGTTATATTTTGTACAAGAAAATAATATAAAGAGAACAACAACAAACACCAACAAGAGCAAGAACAACAATAACAACAATTCAATTCAGAGTACCCTTTCAGAAAAATAAATTAAGATTTATTAAAATGATTAGACTCCAAAATACTTATGAACAACTTATGCGTTACCAACATAACCTTTCTCCATAGAATCATATTTTAATTAAATAATTCACCTGCTTTTAATTCAACACTGTCAATTAAAAAATATTATTTTATGCAAATAAAATAAATAAATGTTCTTAGCAGCCAGGCACTAGCCAGTCAGCAGTGTGGATGTTTTGATTACTGACTCTTGATTGACCGGGAGACTGTAAACAACCATCAGTTACTCTACACGCAGGTTAGTTTTCCAGTTTCTCAGTTATTTAATTCATTATTTGTCAATGACAGTTATTTAACACTAATTATAGTGTAAGATCTGGAGACGGTCTTATGTTTATTGATTGGTTCATATTGTTCATTGTTCATTGATAATGTTGGGCTGCATCCAGACTTAAATAAGTGCTTGAAATGAGTTACTCCAGGGGAGTCATATTTCATCTGTTGCAAACAGTATTTGAATTGAGAGGTGATGTTTCCTATCCCAAGTCTAAATAACAGTGTGATAGTAACGCTGGTCAGTATCTGTGTACAGTAAGCAATTCATAGATATATCCCTGCATGCAAAGAATACAATTAACTTGACTGCTCCTGAAATCAACATGGTTTAGCCCAGGAGTAACTCATTTCAAGCACTTACTTAAGTCTGGATCCAGTCCGTTATAGGTAAATGAACCATTTTAAAATAATCAAAAACAATGTTTCTTGCAAAAGTTTCATAAAACTTTAAAGAATTTTACATATTAAATGTTTATCACATTAGAACTCTGTGTAACTTTAACATACTCTCCCATGTCTCCAGTGTATTTTTCCTGGTTTTATGTATAACTGCTTCTCATCTTCAACAAATACATTGAATGTTCCCACGATTTTTTCGATAATGTTGTTTGTATGTCCCAAATTAGAAACTATCCAATTTTTAAGATGTAGCTGAGAAGGTATTTCTCCATTCTTATCATAACTTATTTCCTTACCAGAATGATCCTTATAATGAACCTTTCTTAAGTATCTGTGAAGCTTTCCAATAAAAAAAAAAGAGATTTAATAAGTTACAGGTAACAACCACTAAAGAGCATGTATACAACAGAAAATGATATAAATGATATGATGCAACATGCATTGAAGCAGATATATCAGCAATCATTAACTTGCAGACAGTGGCCCCCCTATCAAGATCTGTGTGTATGTCAGTTTGGCAAACATCATTTTGCGTAATTTGCAAGTACGCTTGTTCAGAACTGAGCCAGATACATATACTCCCTATTTAAGTTAAAACGCAATGATGCGTTCTGCAGGACGTTCCATGGGCAAATGTGGGTGGAAGTATATAGTCGATTGTCTGGATGAACGTGGACATGCATCGGCCCCCAATCTACAACTGAGCATACTTAGCCATGCTCTCATAATACGTCAAAACACCCACCACTAGGAGTCACGTCTAACTTATTCACGTATCCTCACGGCATAGGAAAAACTATGATTAAACACAATTAACCTCTTGCCATGCACTTCACACACATTTTGGATGTTAAAATGTCACACAAACATATTTATGATTTAATTTTCATAAACTTGTTTTCGTTTTGCAATGATATTGTTTATGGCTTGTGCATTTACAATAGAAAATTGTGCTTATGTCAGAAGCAATTTGGAAAAGTGACATTTAGAGATGCATATAAGCTCATTCCTGATGTGCAAATATGTAATCTAACGTAAATTTTATGTTGAACATATTTACACGCTATCCAGATCAGGAACGTACTTTAGACATAACTTTTAATGAAATTACGTTCTATTAAGTATTTACAGCCTTATCCTGATCTGGGCATATGTTGGTGATGCTTTGGAATTTGTATAGGATGTACGTGCGGTACATATACATTACATAGTAATGTCGCATAGTTTGCAATACAATTGCGTTCAGATCTGGCTCAGCCCCAGAAATACTTGCATAAGAGGAGTGTTATACACAGGACCACCAAGAGGATTTCTGGGCCCCAGTAGAGCAACTTCTTGCACCCCCCCCCCATAGTTGATTTTTACAGATATGTTGGTGATGCCACAAAGGGCAATATGCTGTCAAAGGGGTTGTGTTTAATCCCTTTTAAGCTGAATGTACTGTCTGATAGTAACTATATATTGGTTTGTATGTGAGTGTGTGCGTGTGTGTGTGTGTGTGTGTGTGTGTGTGTGTGTGTGTGTGTGTGTGTGTGTGGTGTGTGCATGTAATGACACTATATCTCATCATCATCATTAATATATCATATGTTCCCACACACACATATATACAAACACACATATGCACACACACACACACACACACACACAAACACACAGCCAGCCAGCCCCTGCATTATGTGGCTGCAGCTGCTCTGTGGGAAATAGCTGCAGTCACACAGGCACGGGTTGGAAGTCAAACCTAAAATTGCAATATCAACACTGAAAATATAAAATATTGGACTCAAACATTGGAAACACTCTCTGGCCAGATTCTCGCCCAAAGTTGTAATTTAACTTGTCATGCACACAGAAGACAGTTGTTCCTGCAATAAATTCCTTTCAATAATTACTCTCTTTTTACTCACAATTAGAATGAGACTTATCACCCAGAGCAAAATGACCACCTGCTCCAAATACAATGTGACGGAGACAACAAGTCTGAGAAGAGATCGCAATCACAGGAAGAGTATTCTGCACAAACTGCAGAGGGCCGGAGATGGCCGAAGATGTAAAGACACCTTGACCAAATGTGGAGACAACAAAGACTTTTACCTTCCTGCCCCTTGGCCCCTGCTAAGTAAACCCTGTGCAATCTCAACTTTCCTGTGTTTGCAATGGACTGTTTCTGCATAAAACCCCCAGTCCAGAGATGGATGGTATGGGTTTCCTGGAGAAGACCTGAGCCTGGCTGGGTGACTGGGTGTGCTGCTATGGTGATATACTCTGAACTCTGTCCTTCTATTTCTTTGTATCATTTTGGTTAGCATTGCTATTTATTGTTTATATTTGCTGTAATTGTTATTCTATCCCTTTAGTTAGGTTAATGTGAAATATTGTGTTTAGTTATTATTCATCTGGTGTTAGCTTGTATATTCTTGTGTATATCATATCTGTGTCTCTTTTTTTTTGCTAATAAAGCTTGATTGGTAATTCTTTTTCCAACTAAGCGCGATCAGAGTGTCGACTTAATATAAATCCACCACACCAACTGGGGGCTCTTCAAATGGACCTTACACCTTCCGGATTTCGGCATTACAGAATACCCGCTCACACCAACAAAGTGGGGATAATGTAAGAACGCAAGTTCTTGTATTTTTCTTTTTTTAATTGTGTTCTGTTTAGTGGGTCACAAAGGTGATGAGGAGAATCTGGGGCATAAAGGTGGAATTTTACAATCTGATCTATTTATTTTTAATTTTGCCATAAACCAGTAGCAGACTATACCATTCTATCTGTAAAATAAAATGCAGAAATGTCCGTTACACATATTTGCGCAAATATATGATAAGCCACCAGCCACCGTCAAGGCCTTTCTGCATATGGTGGTCCTAACTCTAACAATGAGAGTCCCAATGTTAGGTCATATATAGGATCTAAAAAGGATAGAGTTAGACAATTTAAGTGCTTGTAAGGGGAGCCTGCTTTCTGAAATGTGACTTGACTGGACGGCGTTCGTGTTACCCCAGCCGCAGGAGGTCCGTTTTCTCAGCGCTGCATTAACCATCTACAATCCACTGCTTTAAAGGGTGTTCTCCAGCGGTCTATCCATATTGCTATTGTTTTATTGTGGTTGTTCTAATGATTATGTTTTTATGTGACTATGTGGATGTCATTAAAAGTTTTAGTTCCTAATCTATCTTTTTAGTATATCTTTCTCGAGCTAATCATTATCTGCACCGATCAGATGCTTTCTGAATTGATAGTGCTGTGGGATTTAAAAATAATATCTCCTGCCGATTCCTGTGAAAGAGAGAGCGTCTTTTTGCGAGACTACTAAATCTTCTTTTTCTGGATTGACTGTTAGCACCGGAGGTAGTCTGGTCTTTTATTGTGGTTTTCTGGTGACACTCTCAGTGCACAGAGTTTAAGTTCAATAATTTTCTATATATACTTGAAGTGTTTGGAATTGTGACAGTGTGAAGGAGAGGTCTGGCAAGCTAAAGCTAATAGTGACAATTGTGAAAATAGGACACCAGTGAATGTGATTGATTTTGCGCCCGCAGATAATATTTCCTCATTTAGCCCTCCCTTTTCCTATTGTGTCTCCTTCTCCTCCTTATGGGCCTGATCCAGACCTACGCCGATGCGCTGTGCTTACTAAAGCACAGTGTATCGGCGTTCATTTTGACCGACACTCCCCCTGTGCGGGTGTATGGCCCCTTCCTTATGCCGGCTGAAGGCTACCCTAACTTCAGCCGGCGTAAGGAAGGGGGCATACGCTTGAAGGCTACCTTAACTTCAGTCGGTGTAAGGAAGGGGCCATACGCTCGCACTCCCACCCTCATTTAACTATCTCCCCCGCCCACCTACACTTACCTGCGCATGCCCGGCGCATGCGCAGATCGGCTTTACAGCCGATCTTACGCTTACGCCCGCCATCCTAGCGACAGCGGGTGTAGGTCTGGATCAGGCCCTATATCACTAAAGGTCCCTTCTCCAAATTGTACCCTGTGATCCCCAACATTAGTGTCAATTACATTGGGGATATAGATCATATAGATTGGGGATATAGATCATAATAGTGAGGATGCCTCTTTCATGTCCACCTTAGCATACTTAAACCAAAATGGGAAATCCCATTTCCGTGGTGACCAAACGTTCCATTTTTCCCAGGCTGGCCAAGGGTATAAATATACTCCAATGACAACAGAGCTGTCATTAGCGCCGGAATGTCCTGCATGCAGGACATGAGTTGCGGCGGTCCAAAGGGTTTTATTTTTTACAAAGACTTCCCCCGCGGATTAAAAGCTTGGAAGATGGGATCCAATTCAAGATGGTAAGTACTTATTTTTATTAATTATTTTAATATCATTATTTCATTTATGTATTTTATGTATTTTAAGATTATTGTTTTTAAATGACAATTATTTTGGTACTGCTGGGGTATTGATTAATGTGTTAGGTTTAATATTTTGGTGTATTTAATGACAATTGTTTTGGAATTGTTGGGGTATTGATTAATGTGTTAGGTTTAATATTTTGGTGTATTTAACAACACTTTTTTGGAATTGTTGGGGTATTTAATCATAATTTAATGATCGGTTTCATATTTGGGGTATTAAATATTTTTTTTTTTTTTTTTTTTTTTTTTTAAAAAACTCAGTGTTAAAAAAA
>WWET01004820.1:47908-66423 GCA_011038615.1 Limnodynastes dumerilii
AATAACAGCGCTGTAAAAAAAAATTTTTTATATGGGGGACATTAAATGTTAATTTTTATTTTATTTTTTAAAGGGCCGACTCTTTATTTTATTAGAGGTCTAATGGGGACATTTAGATACCACTGTGGGCACAGGATGACAGGGCATGCTGGCGTTTGTGGTTCTCCAAGTGTCAGCATGCCCTGGCATCCTTGGACATGCTGATGCTTGTAGCACTACAAGCATTAGCATGCACTGCCAGCGCCGCATTGTTGTTCTGTAAAGTCGGGTGTTGCTTTGCGGTATTTTCTACTTGCCGTGATTTTCATTGTAGGTATTTTTTACTTGCAGGGATTTTCAGTGTAGGTATTTTTTACTTGCTGGGATTTTCAGTGTAGGTATTTTATTCCTGTAGGTATTTTAAATTGGGAGAGAGAGAGAGAGAGAGAGATAAAAGCTTTTAATGGGGTTTAATGAAAGTCACTCTTATGGTGGACCCCAGTAGTACCTAATAATGTGGACAATACAGCAGCTGCTTTAGTTTGTTCACAGATCGTTGTTTTAGCAACTATCATTTCATAATCATTTTATAAATCACTGAGCTTTTCCACAGTCCTCTCACAGACCAAGGATCTGAGTGTGTTAGACACTACGAAGAAATTAGGGAAGATGTTGATCACTAAGAGTACCTCTGTCTTTACCCTGGGGTCTATTTATTATATGTATAAATTCCTTAACTTGGGCCAGATCTTGAATTATGCACATTAGCAATTTTCTGTACTCTGCATTCGACAATGGCCGAATTGCGTTACTGCACATGCGCAGGCTTCAGTGCCATACAGGGTATACACTTGGTGGGCATAGGGAGGTATGGTAATCATACAGTGAAAGCTTGGTTAAGCCCTTGCTTTCGATTCTCCATTTGGCACTAGTCACATTTTCCATGGGGAAAGTGCTTAAAAGTTAAGGTAGAGTCCATGGAATCCAAAGCTGCATAAGTTCTGTTCCTGCATACATCTACATCCATTTAAACTACACACTATATTCCACAGAATACACACTTTAATTATGGTAACCTTTTATTCCTTTGCCCCTTTATGACATTATTTATTCTTACCTTATATTTGTTTGTGTTGAGGTAGTCACTCTTTCTCTTATCATTATAATATAAATACATATCATGCAGAGCTTGAGCCATAGTAATGACCGCTAAATATATGCGGTAAGGAATTGTATCACCATTTAAATCAATATACCCTTTATCACTCACTGTGGTGCAGTTATTAATAGGGCCCTTAGTTACAAACGTTATAATGGAATTTTTTAATTTATTTTTACACCTACACATAAATTCGACTATCAAGATGTCCTCCCATATTGGGTCAGATGTGTTATTAGGTTGAAAAATAATGTTTAAAAATGTGTTCATCTCTGGGAAATTACATAAAGGGAGTGAAAACACAAGAGTACAGTTGATCTGCATTGACTTATAAGGCAGTGTAATATCATAAGCCTGTGACCAGGAGGCCGGAAAAATGAATGTCTTATTCATAGTACGTTTTGATATTTTACGGATAAATACTGAGAAGTGCAAGTTATTAGTTCCACAAATAATTATAACCTCAGAATTTGAATTCTCAATAATATCCTTATTAATGTTATATTTGAAATGACCTGCACTTAAAACTTTTAATCTGAATTCAATACAAATGCCATGAGTCATTAACTGTCTACTCAGCTGTTGGAGTTCCTGCTCTCCACTCTCATCCTGTGATGAAATGATCCCAACCCAGTTCCATCCAAACATCTTCAATAACTTTAGAATTGCCAAATGTTGTAGGTGGTCATTGTGAATCGTTCGTAGAAAATATGGATAAGTTCTTCTGTCACTCAGAACCGGGTCTCTTGCGCCATAACTAATCTACAATTAACAAACAAAGCTATTATTTCATTCTTTTTAACCATTTCATGAAATCTGCAATTGCCTTACATTTAAAAGTAAAGTAAAAGTTAAGGTAAAGTTTAATTTTCCGTGTCTGCATGGAACATTCTGTATGTTATTAATGGAAATTTTATCTAAGCATCTATTATATGTTTAAAAATTTACAGCAACATGTCATTCAGATAATGGGCCAGATCCCGAGCCAATTATGCTAGTGTAGTTACGCTAGCGGATGACGTCAAATTGACTATTTATATTTGCGCGCGGCAGATGTTATGCCACATAACTTCTAACATACGTACCATCAGCGTAAACACAAACAAAGGGGCGGGGACATCAATACGACATACGTAATTACGCTTTGGAGGTGGAGGGAGGCATATAAATTGGACAGTATGGGCTGGGTTTGGACGTCACATACGTAAACCCATTAAATACGTCAGTACTTACGCTAAGAAAATTTAAAGCAGGGTTTTTGGTAGTGTAAAGTGGCCAAAGTACATACGAGCGAAGAGAGTGCCCAGGGGAGTGCATAGAAAATACGTGTTTTAGCGTAACAAGCCCGTAGGACTCGATTTACCCCAAAATCTATTTTTATTGCAGTTGTATTCAAAGCACATAGGACCTGATGCAGAATTACGTAAGTCAAGTTTCTTACATAAGTCCAAGTAACTATAAATGGACAATAATGGCGCAATAACAAACTAATACTAAGTAAAAACTAAGCAGCCCAATTGAATAAAGGGGAAGACCACCAACCCTTAAAAGAGACAAATGTAAAAAAATAATATCAAATGGGCGATAAATTTAAAAAAGAGATGCAAGCAGAGGTAGAGTAACTTCAATTAATAAGGTAATGAAAATAACAAGAGAAACCATACATTCAAATATATGTATATATAATTGTGATGCATCTCCTCAACCCACCTAAATTCTGTAAGGTAGGCAGGGAATATTTAAATAATACATTAAGGGTGGGTTATAGGGGTTACGTGTGGATCAGCGGTAGTGAATACCGCGGACAGGTGACTTATGGCTGCCTTACATGCAGACTGGCTGACCTCCGAGCTCGTGGTAAACTCACAAGTCCAATCCAATGTCCACACACCTGCTGCTTTTAAGTTTTATGTTTTTTCTTCCATTCCCAGTTAATCCCTTTTTGTTTGTATAATAATTAAATCAAAATGAAAGTATATTTTCTAGTTCATTCATTGGGCCTGATCCAGAGCTACGAAATTGTCCGATTTCGAGCGAGCGTACGACCGTTTTTTGCGTATTTTCGTACGAAAATACACAATGCGCATGCTCAGTATGACAACTTCCGGTCGGCTGGACGACATGAGCGGATAGCGGTCGTATTGTGAGCGAAGTGTTCGCTCAAGGGACGTTCGTTCAGTACGACGGTCGCCTGGGCGCTCGTTTTGCTACACGGAGGCGGGGATAGCCATTTAAATTGTACAGTATGGGCGTGCTAAGCCCGTACGCTTTGCGTATTATGTGCGAAAATTCGTACGCGCTCAGCGTATTATGTGCGAAAATTCGTACGGCCGACGGTAGTACCTAGTGTAGGGTATAGCCGCCGTAAGCAGATACTTTTCAATGGGAGTGTCACGGGCGTGTATGTTTATACGCACGGGCGAACGTACGCATTCGCCCGTCGGACGGCACCGTCGTAGCTCTGGATCAGGCCCATTGTACCTTCAAGCATATTATATAAAATTATTCTAAGATAATTCTTAGATAATTTCTTTTTCCCTGCTCTTTTGTCAAATCCTTAATACTCAATATAATTTTAAAGATTATTTCTACCTTCATTCATCCGGCCTTTATAGAGAGCATCCACATAGCCCCCAATGAAAACCTCATTACTTCATCTTCTTCTTTTTTCTTACTGCAGTCAATTGGATAGAATTATTTATAGTTGTCGTGGGAATCATTGAGTAGATCTAGACTTACACCTGGTACCCCATTTAAGCGCTCTTCAGATGTTATGTGCATTTTATTTTATATTTTCTCCGTATAATAGAAAATCTGCAGTAAGGGGCTATCTTTGCCCTCTGCCCATAAAGGTGGGCAAGGGGAAGCATGTAACTTGTACAGTGTGGGATGGGTATCCCACTTACACGCAGATCAGTGGTCAGATGGAGTGCTGATACGCATGTTTCAGTTAAGGCAGGCTTATGGCAGCATAAAGGCTACATGAGAGAGGGAAGTAACAGGGGGGAAATTTAATTTAAAATGTAATTTAAAATTCTAATTTTTCAATTACTGAACAAATTGCTGAATTCTACAGAATATTACCTGGGCATACCCATATATATTAAGCAGTTTGGCCATTTGTATGGTGGTGAATGAGTATATATCTCCAATAAATCCAACTACTTTATCGTGTTCCACATACTTGTAATTAGGAATCATCGTGTTATGTCCAGACAAAATCTGTAAAACATTTTCTGTAACTTTAATCTCCATTCCACAAGGATCAAATAAATGGTATCCCAGAGTAATATTGGGGAGAATATCCGGATTGAGGTTAATTTGATTAATTGCAAAGATAAAAGCTCGAATGTGTCTATATTCTCTACGGTCTGGACTGTGTAAAGAAAAATAATTCAAACTGAAATGTTTGTATTATTATCATAATAATAATATTATTATTATTATTATTATTATTTATTAATTATTATTATTTATATTTTATAAGTAGTAGTAGTAGAAGAATGGATAAGTATTATTAGTAGTAGTAGTAGTAATAGAAGAATGGATCCTGATTTAAGAGTGAGAAGCGATAAGACTTTTTAGCATCTTTAATCTTTGCTAGGAGAAAGTGTTAAACATCATTCAGTACGAGCCTTTTTTTTTTACCTGTTTGTTGTTTCAAGTGATTTGTAATTATTTGTTGTTTTTATTGCTCTATACTCTCCATATGGAACTGTTTAGGATGAAGCTCTTTTGTTCCATTCTTGGATACCAGATTGGTAAAGGTGTATCTGATCCCAACTGTATATTGTTGAAAGTATTTCAATATTTATTATCACTATTTTCAAAACACAGTCACATTTTTTTAAACTTAATCATTTGGCAGCACCCAGCACTTTGTATTATGGTTTGGTACTATATTAAAGATATAGGGCTGGATCCAGACTTAAGAAGGAGCGTGAAATTAAGAGAGGATAGTTACAAAACTATGTTGATTTCAGGGGGAGTCAAGTTAATCGTATTTTTTGCATGCAGGGATATATCATTGAATTGCTTAATGCACCAGCTTAACAATTATTAATACACTGTTATTTATACTTGAGCCAGGAAACATCCCCTCTCAACTCTAATACTCATGGGTATAACAGATGCTTGGCCCGTTAGATAGTTATAATAGATGCTTGGCCCGTTACATGGTTATAATAGATGCTTGCACCGTTATACTGTAAGAAAAGATGGTTGACCCAATAGGAGTACATTAATATAGCATGGTCCCAATAGCAGTCATTATGTAATAGTAAACCTCGTTTAGTGACATCATAGAGGCTATATCAGGGGGACCTCTAGTGACATGCTCATTAGCAATGGAACCCCGGCCACCATCACATCTTCAGACAAGAAGGAGGAATCTTCAATCAAGATGCCGGTTTCTTCAAGCAAGTCTCCCAAGATTGAGAACATCTAAAATGTGAGTCTTAACATCTATTTAATATTTAATGGGACACTTTATAAATATTAAAGCATCATCACTAAATGAGGTTTACTGTTATATAGTGACTGCTATCGGGACCATGCTATATAACGGTGCAAGCATCGATTATAATCATCTAATGGACCAAGCATCTATTATAACCATCTAATGGACCAAGCATCTATTATAACCATCTAACGGGCTAAGCATCTATTATAACTATCTAACAGGTCAAGCATCTATTATAACTATCTAAAGGGGCAAAAATCAATTAACACAATCTAACGGGCCAATACTTTTTTTAATATAACCTAGCGGGCCAAGAAACTTAGAATCTATTGGGACAATCCTATTATTGACAGCTATATTATTTTAGGGAGACTTATGTAGTCACTAGTAACATTAGACACATTTTTTATTGTTTTCACTTTACATATTCAGTGTACACATGGTTGATGGCGCAGCATGACATTAAAACTTGGCATGCTGACACTTATAGTACTAAAAGGCACAGCATGCCCTGAAACACACATGCATGCTGTGTTTTCTAGTACTATGTGTGCCTGCATGCTAAGGGTTAATAGCATGCAGCGATATGGGTCTTCTTTACAAGTTCCCTTGCTGTGCGGCGTTTTTTACAGGGAAATCGCTGTGATTTTAAGCACAAAATCGTGATGATTCATCCTTGAAAAAATTGCCGCCTATCATCTGCGATTATAAATCGCCAGCCAAATAGGAAGATTAGTGAATCAGGTGATTTTTTACCAAAAAATTGCGGGAAAAATCGTTTTTTCGCGAGGACATCACCACCCGCAGCAAATTCAAAGGCAAAGGCGGGGCGGCAGGAAACACTGGAGGAGGAGGGAAAAATCAAGCCGCCACAAGCAGGAAATAGTGGTGTACAACCTTTCATCAAAAGAACTGACAGATCCTGAGTTGTCAGTTTTGAGCCGAGGACTTAGTTTTGTTGAGACTCACCAACCGGATCCCTTTGACATCGAGATCAAATTGCTTAAATTTCAGAGACTACTCAAACTAAAAGATTTTTTGGGTAATAAACCTGATGGGGGTAGGGTTAAGGGACCATTTGTAAGTAAATCTAAATTTGATCCTCCATTGACTAATTCCTCAATAGACACTTTTATTTGTGTGGTAAAACGTGATATATTCCAGCAATGGAGTAAGTGTAAAAATAGATTTTCTAACTTAACTCCCCTTGAACAGGGAGCACTTAAATCCCTTAGAGATAACAACGAAATTAGTATCTTACCAGCTGGTAAAGGGGGCTCAGTGGTGGTGCTCAACAAGCAGGATTACATCAGTGAGGTAATGGGTCAATTATCAAATACGAACTTCTATTGGCAGCTTACATTCGACCCCACCACTGATTATAAGAGACAGATTGATTGTTTCCTCAGAGAGTCTGTAGAGAGCGGTAGGATTACTGAAGAGACTGGCAGATTTTTAATGCAGGATCACCCGATAACACCCGTTATGTATTGCCTACCAAAAGTCCACAAATCGAGGGGCTCATTATGTCAAACATTATCCCAATTTGTGGACTTTTATCTGCAGCCATTGGTCCAAAAGACCAATAGTTACATCCAAGACACAACTGACTTTATTAAGAAACTCAGGACAATGAACCATGTGGCGGGAGATGTATTACTGGTCACAATGGATGTGACCAGTTTATACACCAATATCCCGCATAAAGATGGCATTAGGGTCATTAAGCCATTGAGTCTGATGTGTACGATGGCCCTCCAGCTGAATTTTTGATTCATTTAGTGGAATTCATTCTGGACAAAAATTATTTTTTGTTCCAGAATGTCTTTCACTTGCAGGTACAAGGCACTGCGATGGGGTCAAATATGGCCCCATCGTATGCCAACCTTTATATGAATGACTATGAACAAAACTTTATTTTGAATGACATTGAGTTCTCTAAATATATTTGTTTCTTCTGCAGATTTATAGACGATCTCTTCATGCTCTGGAATAGGACAGTATGTCAGTTGATAAAGTTTTTGGAGAAATTGAATCACTTACAATCTCCAATCAGATTCACAGTAAATTTTGACAGCTGCTGTATCTCATTCCTTGATGTACAGATCACCCAGACTTCAACAGGTTTTGAGACATCACTCTTCCGTAAGTCCACTGACCGTAATACCTTACTGCTAGCCAGTAGCTTCCATCCGAAACCCCTAAAGACGGGCTTACCATATTCTCAGATGGTTCGCCTGGTCCGTATTTATTCTAATCAGATAGGGCTGGAACAGGCCCTTGTTGATATGGGAGAACGCTTTTTAACAAGGGGCTACGGCAAAAAGGAGGTTAATACCGCCATAACACAATGCCTGGAGCTTGATCGAGAGATATTGTTAAATACATCTAAGATTCGTTCATTGGAACAATGGTTGATTTATAATTCAACATATTCAACTCTCACTCCAGTGGTGCGTCAAGCACTTAATCAACACTGGCATATTATATCGAGTGACCCCAGACTAGGACGGTATGCACAACAACCTCCCTTGATTAGTTTCAAACGCAGCAGTAATCTTAAAGACAAGCTTGTACCTACCGACCTTAAGCCGGTGGTGACGAAGACGTGGCTAGGTAGGAAGAATGGTGTCACTAAGTGTGCTTCTGGCTGTACCAATTGTGCCTTTCTTATTCTTGGTGATACATTTACCAATCCCATTACCTCAAAAATGTTTTTGATTAAACAGCCGCTTAGTTGCGAAAGCAAATTCGTGGTATATGTAGTTATGTGTACATGTCCTATGATTTATATAGGCAAAACCACACGTATGCTTAAAGAGCGTATTGCTGTACATCGCTCTTCTATTAGGAAGGCTCTTGGGGGCATTGATAATAAAACACCCCCTGTAGCGAGACATTTCGCCCTTATGAAGCATACACTTAAGCATTTTAAGTGCATGCCCTTGTCACAGATTCCCCCTTTACGCTGTGGTGGCGATAGGGATAACAAACTTTTATGCCTTGAAGCTAGGATGATTTACTCTTTCAAATCAATGGCCCCTATGGGGTTAAATGAAGAACTAAACCTGACATGTTATTTGTAAATATCAGCTGGTTCAGGTCACATTATATGTTTTTTATGGTGGGGTACTGTTGGTATTTGATTGTATTGTATTTGTATATTTATATTGACTTGTGCTGCTTTACTGATTATGCCCACATAGCCGTTCTGCTCCACACATTTCCTCCGGCTACCCGAGGATTGGCTGATGTTCTGCTAGTGGTTGCGCCCTCTGTGATGCGCATCGACTCCGGCGTCCGTTACCCTGGTAACGGAAGTAGCCGGCACGGTGATGACGTCGGCAGTGGGCGACACCACGCGGCAGAGCACGGCAGTCGTTGGATGGCGGGAGTTTGTGAGCCGGAGGACGGTGATGTCGACACTCGGTGAGTTTCTATAAATACTGTTAATTAGAGCATTGTGTCTATATGTCTTTTCAGAGAATGTAACTCTCATGGTGTGCTGCTCACTATACCCTGACGATGGCACAGCCGAAACAGCTGTCGGTCGGTGAGCCACCTTGTTTTCATGCTTTAGATATCGATTGGAGCTGTTTGTTATGTCTCTTATGGCTCCCTGTGAAAGTTTTTTGTGGCATATGGACGTATGTATTTGCCCACAGGATTGTGTCTATTAGAGGAACTGCACATGGACTGCTGAATTGTGTTTTATATGACAGCTCATCGTTACTTGCATGTATTGGCTGATTGACAGGCATTATGTGTGCTATTACTCATCTTTTTTGGTGCTATATTTTGGGATGATGCAATATGAATAAAAGGAAATTGATACCATATAAAGGAGTGCTGGCAGTGTATATATACAAGTCTCTTTATCCTATTTTTGATTGCCGTGCACCTGCTATATTTTGTATTTTCATAAGTGAGTGCTTGCCCTAGTCTATTGACTAGACTGCTAGTATAGTCACTAGTAACATTAGACACATTTTTTATTGTTTTCTCTTTACATATTCAGTGTACACATGGTTGATGGCGCAGCATGACATTAAAACTTGGCATGCTGACACTTATAGTACTAAAAGGCACAGCATGCCCTGAAACACACGTGCATGCTGTGTTTTCTAGTACTATGTGTGCCTGCATGCTAAGGGTTAATAGCATGCAGCGATATGGGTCTCCTTTACAAGTTCCCTTGCTGTGCTGCGTTTTTTACAGGGAAATCGCTGTGATTTTAAGCACAAAATCGTGATGATTCATCCTTAAAAAAATTGCCGCCTATCGTCTGCGATTATAAATCGCCAGCCAAATAGGCAGATTAGTGAATCGGGTGATTTTTTACAAAAAAAATTGCGAGAAAATCGTAGCACTGGCTGCCAATTCATAATCGCTGCCAATAAACAATTTTAGTAAATGAGGCCCTTAATTTCAAGCTCCTTCCTAAGTCTGGATCCAGCCCATAGTGGCAAGTTTTGTGCAAGTGGCTGCTTTTATATAGGTGGCACTAACATGTTCACATTTTCTATTCACCTCTCCAATAACATCCTAGAATCATACTCACATTATTGGAATTACATTCAGTATCTTACTTACCCTAAGCATAAAAGATATCTTTTGCTTTTGTCAGCAATGTCATCAGCTGAAATCCAGCCATGGACAGTGAATATTCCCCCTATAATGATATCTCCTTCCAGGGAATATTCATATTCAAACAAATAATTATTCACTGAGGAAAGATGACATCCAGGCGCCGAGTTCTGTGTGTCAGATCTGCAGAGTACAATGTTCAGGACACACAACCAAATCATTTGGTGTAAAATATGAAATAAAATGTGACATGGATCAAAACTTTTTCTTCTTTTGTCATCATCTTTATAGCTTGTCAATAACCACTGAAAAACTCTAACAGAGACACAAACAGGTTAATAGAAATGACATAACATGTCCTACTGAATATACAATGTAAGCCATGAGTGTGACATCATTATATCACAATTGTGCACGACTTTTGTTTTCTTATAAATCAGATGAAATGTCACAAGGTTTTCTGACATTAGAGTGAAGTCTCGTTAATTGCATAAAAAGAAAGTAACATGGGACCGTATTTAAATTTTCACGTGTAGTTGCGTGCTTATTTTTAGGAACCTTTTAACTGCACATGCATAGCTACTTATTTTACGTAAGTTACGTAGAATATACGCACATATGTGCTTTAGGCACGGACATGTGAATCGCACTTTGGGACATACGTACGGATGGGCGGGACATTGAAATATGTACTTGAAAATTTCCGTGAAAGTGGGTGGGGGGCATTTAAATGAACGCTTGAGGGCGTGGATATAAAGAATTGCACGCACGGAAGACATATACGCACGTAAGTACACACATAAAGAAAAGAGTGGTCTATGGAGGTGTAAGTCTATGATTGCACGTGCATGTAGTAAATACGGATCTGTGAATACGGCCCATGATCCAGATCTCTGTGCGTTTTCTGTACACATAGAGATCTGGAGTCCGCAAAGAAGAGAGGAATGCACCCCCTATCACTCCCTTCATTCATATGGAGGGAGTGTCCAGAACCCTGCCTTAACTTTTCCACACTGATAGCCTTCCCCTCCCCTGGAGCCTAATTAACATGCCTATCCCTGGCATGTGGAAGACATGTGCTGCCCACCTTCAAATTTCCTAGCAAATTGGCCTGAGTTCATTACAGTAGGAGATCTGCATCATGCACAGAATTATAAGCCATTCATGGAGGGTTGAACATACAGACAGGCTTGTCAAAACTTTTTTTTTAGGTAAACAAATAAAACTTTATTATGCCTAGTGGAAAAACTGAACAGAATGCCTGGGACGAGTGATAGCAGGGGTGCAACTATACTGGGTGCTAGGAGTGCATTTGCTAAGGGGTAACCATTCCCCCTGCACTCACCTTTAATTCAATCCACCCTATTAGCAGCTACCCTGCAGCCATTCTGAAGAAACAGGCCCGGATTCACAACCACGTATTACACATACGTCCGCAGTTTACCGATAATAGCTACTACACATGCATAGTAACTATTTTACGTAATCTACGTATTGTTTTGTTACGTAGATAGCGTATATGCGGTCTTAAAGACCTTTGTAACAGATCTTTAAGACCACATATACACTATCTATGTAACAAAACGATACGTAGATTCCGTAAAATAGTTAAAATAGTTACTATGCATGCGTAGTAGCTATTATCGGTAAATTGCAGACGTATGTGCAATACATCCGCAGTTGTGAATCTGGGCCACAGTCTTCACATGCCATTGCTGGAGCTACACACAAGGTAAGAAAGATCACAGCTAGACTATCAGGGGCCCAGTAGGCCACCCATGGTAGCCCAGAAACACTCCCCAAATGATTATTTCATTTAAAAAAAAACCAAGAAAAAAAACATTAACTTGAAAAGAGGGTGTGGCTTCATGGGTGTCATGAAAAGCAGCGTGGCTTCATTGGCTTGTTGACTAGGCAGACATAGAAAAGGTTTGCCACTACAGGTCGGTTACCATAACAAGGGAGCAAGTTTCCCCAAGCATTTTACATGAACTGACAGTGTGAGGGGTCTATGCCACCAGTGTCACACACAGACAGAGGTTCCCATAGTCATGCACATAAATAAGCAGGGATGACAAGACGGCAGCCACTATTCTGCCACTCAAACGAGAACCATTGACCCTTAGGGCCAGATTGACTAAGCTACGGGTTTGGAAAAGTGGAGATGTTGCCTATAGCAACCAATCTGATTCTAGCTCTCACTTTCTTTTTACATACTAGGGAATGTCAGCTAAAATCTGATTGGTTGCTATTGGCAACATCTCCATTTTTCCAAACCCGTAGCTTAGTAAATCTGGCCCTTATTCTGCTAAAAAGTACTAGGAATATACTGGTTAATAGCAGCTTCTATATTCCTCACCCTGCAGCAAGTCTTATTCACACATTTTCCTCTTTATCTTGTCAAAACTTTTTTTTTAGGTAAACAAATAAAACTTTATTATGCCTAGTGGAAAAACTGAACAGAATGCCTGGGACGAGTGATAGCAGGGGTGCAACTATACTGGGTGCTAGGAGTGCATTTGCTAAGGGGTAACCATTCCCCCTGCACTCACCTTTAATTCAATCCACCCTATTAGCAGCTACCCTGCAGCCATTCTGAAGAAACAGGCCCAGATTCCCAACCGCAGACATATACGTCTGCAGTTTACCGATAATAGCTACTACGCATGCGTAGTAACTATTTTACATAATCTACGTATCGTTTTGTTACTTGGATTGCACATATGCGGTCTTAAAGACCTTTGTAACAGATCTTTAAGACCGCATATACGCAATCTATGTAACAAAACGATACGTAGATTCCGTAAAATAGTTAAAATAGTTACTATGCATGCCTATGCATGCGTAGTAGCTATTATCGGTAAATTGCGGACGTATGTGTAACACATCCGCAGTTGTGAATCTGGGACACAGTCTTCATAGTCATGCACATAAGCAGGGATGACAAGGCGGCAGCCACTATTCTGCCACTCAAACGAGAACCATTGACCCTTATAGCCAGATTGACTATATAAATATATTTACTGTGGAAGGGACCACAGATATTGTCCTTTAATATGTTATATAACAATATCAATACATGAGAATACATTTGAAGAATGTCACAAAGTTGAGAGTGGAATGCTAGACAATATATGGTAGCATGTACCAACCAACCTCAATCTTGTGAGCTGTGAGGTGGTCCAATTTGACTAGGAATGACTGGAAATGAATGTTATTAATATTAATAATGCTTTAGGAGCAAAATACATAACAGATCCAAAACAAAAGCAATACACAACAAAGATTTAGAACCAAAACCAAAACACGGGGTCGGTGGTCATCTCTATAAATTATACAGCATAACACTGTAATGTGCATACAGTATAACAATGTACTGTACTTTTATTTTACAGTATAACACTAAAATTACACAATTTAGAATCACATTATGCTGTATTTACATTAAACAGTATAACATTATATTGTATTTACATTGTACAACATAATATTATGCTTAGCTTTTACTATACAACATAACACGTACTTACACTATACAGTATACAATTATACTTTACTTACATTATACATTATAACACAGATCTGTGTTTAAATTATACATTGATATTGGTCTGTACTTACATTATATAGCATAATACTGATCTATACATTATAAAATATAATACTGCACTGTACTTACATTATACAGCATAACACTGCTCTGTGCTTACATTATACAGCATAACACTGCTCTATACCTACATTATACAGCATAACACTGCTCTGTACTTACATTATACAAAGGACATTGAAGAAAATTCTCCCTGGAAATATCCTTGAATGTTGGTTAAAAATTCCTTCTATAATGTTGTCTTCTTCGTGAGATATATATATGGTATATTCCTTCATTGCAAGGTGACAAGCTAGTGAATAATTGTGGGTCTCAGATCTGCAGAGTGTCACACATAGGGGCCAACAGTTGAAACAGAATGAATAAAAGACCAGCAACATTGTTACAGAAAGTCTGGTGCATTGATAGAGGCTTAATATTCCTAATTAAGCACTGACAGCTGCACAATGTTATGGGAACAGAACACAGGACAAGAAGGTAATGCTGGGAGTCTTATATTCACTGTGGATTCTCATTTTATTCTACAGGGTCATAAATATAAAACAGTGTAAATAGAACTATGCTTTCAAAGGCATTAAAGAATATCATTTAAGTATATAGAATCTGGTGAATTATATATTTTTTTTTCGAGATGACCTTATTATTAACATTTGTATACACAGGGGGTTGAACGAGATGTTAACTATAGAACTCAAAAACAAACTTTTTAAATTACACTCTGATAACTTATCCTCATAAGAATGGAATTAACCCCTTACTCCAGTGCTCCTCAACCAGTGTTACCAGATGTTGCTAAGTGGCGCAAAAATTTCAAGAGAAGAAAAATCACTGTTCAGTGATTATGTGGCATATCATCTGGCATGCGCGTTTTTACGTCAACTGCTAGCGTAAAATCGCTTGCGTACGTACTTCTGGATCTACCCCAATGTCAGTGTCAGCCAGGACTTGCTGCAGTGTGATGCTGGCGTGATCTCAAGTCTTATCAGCATAGGCGTATCTATAATGGGTGCAGGGTGTGCAGTGCACACAGGCCCCTCAGAACAGGGGGCCCTGTGGCATGCATCCTGCACCCTGGGTTGGCAGGAGAAGGGGGCTATTCAGCATCTATTTCTTTCCTCTAAGATCTTCCGGAGGGAAGAAATAGATGCCAAATCAGTCCTCCTTCCCCTGCGGTTGGACTGTCCTGATGCAAGGGCCGAATAGGGGGCGTGGCTTAACAGCACAGTAAGCCCCACCCTGTTTTGGCCCGCAAATTGGGACAGTCTCCTGTCTCAGGTAAGGGAAGGAGTGGTCCATGTGCAAATCCTGCGCAAGGGCCCCCTCACTTCTTAAAACGCCCCTGCTTATCAGTGTTGCACCCAGCACACAGCGCAACGGTGGACAGCACCAGGAAAAAGGAGGTAGAATACTGAAAGGGTAAATATACTATAGGGAGGCCAGAGACACCTGCTGGGGAATACTAGGGAGGCTACAGATACATGATGGGGAATATTGGGGAGCTGTAGACACATAAGGGAATACTGGGGAGGCTGCAGACACATGAGGGGATACTGGGTAGGCTGCAGACACATGACGGGGGATACTGGGGAGGCTGGAGACACATGATGGAGGATACTAGGAGGATGCAGACACATGATGGGGGGCACTGGTGAGGCTGCAGACACATGATGGGGGGCGCTGGTGAGGCTGCAGACACATGATGGGGGATACTGGTAAAGCTGGAGACACATGATGGGGGATAATGTGGAGGCTGCAGACACATAATGGGAACACTGGGGAGGCAAATAAAATTACTATTCGCAACTCGTACCCACTCCCACTGATATCCGATTTGTTTGACCAATTAAAAGAAGCACAAGTATATACTAAAATTGACCTACGGGGGGCATACAATCTCATCAGAATCCGGGAAGGTGATGAATGGAAAACGGCATTTAATACTCATTCTGGACATTATGAATATCTGGTTATGCCATTTGGACTTTGCAATGCTCCAGCCGTATTTCAAGACTTGATAAATGATGTGTTACGGGAGTACCTGGGTAAATTCATTGTGGTCTATTTGGATGACATTTTGATCTATTCTCCGTCCATTGAGACTCATCGCTGTCACGTTCGCCAGGTACTCCAGAAACTGAGACAAAATCACCTGTATGCAAAGCCAGAGAAATGGGAGTTCGAGGTCCAAAAGGTCACCTTCTTAGGATACGTCATCTCCCCACAGGGGTTCTCTATGGACCCAGAAAAAGTCAAAGCCGTGTTGGAGTGGGTACAGCCGAATAACCTCAAGGCCATACAAAGATTCCAGGGTTTTTCCAATTACTACAGGAGATTCATAAAAAACTTTTCAATCACCATTGCTCCCATCTCCGACCTTACTAAAAAAAGGAGCAGACCCTGGAGACTGGCCTGTTCAAGCCAGTAAAGCATTTACAGACTTAAAACAAGCATTTGTTTCTGCGCCCATCCTGAGACACTCGAACCCCAACTTACCGTTCATTGTTGAAGTAGATGCTTCTGAGGTTGGGGTGGGGGGGGCTGTTCTCTCCCAGCGAGACCCTGTTGATAAGAAGGTTCATCCGTGTGCATTCTTCTCCAGAAAATTCTCGGCTGCTGAACATAATTACGATGTGGGAAACCGGGAATTATTAGCCATCAAGATGGCCTTCGAGGAGTGGCGTCACTGGCTGGAGGGGTCTTTGCACACCTTCACCGTGTATACAGACCATAAAAACCTGGCTTATATTCAATCACCATCATGTTTCTCCAGCCCTCCCCCAGTATTTCCCATGATGTCTCCATGTCATGGATCCCCCTCCTGCCCTCTCCACCCCCTCTTGCACTGTGTCTGTGGCTGGAGCAGGGAGGAGTGGGAACTACATTTCCCCTGTCTCCCCACTCTGACCACAGACACAGCGCAAGAACTTTAGTCTGAGCACCGAGGCAGCTGGAGAACCCATCTGATGTCCAGGTGTAGAGACTCCTGGGAGTTGTAGTTCTCACACTGTGACTGTGGACAGAGCGGGGAGCAGTGGGAACTACATTTCCCCTACCTCCCTGCTCTGACCGCAGACACAGCGTGAGAACTTTAGCTTTGAGGAGTCTGGGCGCCGGGACACCAGCCGAGATTGCGGCTGGAGAGCGGGGGGAAGGGACTGCTGACACCAGACAGGTAAGAGGGTGAGCAGAGGGCAGGAGCAGGGGGACCTGGGGCAAATAGAAGGGCGCTTCTGCTCCTCACTGTAGGACATGTGCAGTATGGTCTCAGCGTGTGGACGCTCCTGAGCATGTGTATGATGGAGGAGCAGAATGTCTTTGATATATATAGATGTCCAGAATGAAGATTTTTTTTTTACCAATTATCTTGTGTTTCAATTGGATTGGGTCTGCTTTTAGTGCTGCATATCTGGCTGGATCCCTGTTACTCGATCAAAATTCTTTAAGACCCATTCGGACTTAAAAGCAATAGTCTAATTCCAGAAGTCCGCTGCTGCTTAGATCACAATGTCTGCAGTGGCAGCAAGCATATGATCCTAAAGTCTGTATGTGCCAGGTGAGACCACCCACTCACACATTCTGAATTGCAAGCACAGGACCCTATTGGTCATAATAAATGATCATATGTAAGTGTTTAGCCAAACCCTTACTGTAGGATTAGCATATCTTCTCCCCCACACTATGCATATGTGCTATGTGCAAAGCGGGTCATCCCACTCAAAGGTCAGAAAGACTTCCATCACAAAAGCCTGGATCACGAGGATTCAGATCCGTGTTGCAAACCTTTAACTGACATATGCACTATGTGTTTTCCACAATGAAGAGTGCGGAATATGCTTCCATATTGTAACTCTGGTTCCAGACCACTGACAATTAAATTATCTACTGCATGTCTGTGTTACATTCCTAATTGTCTGCTCACTGTGACATTCCCCATCATTGCACACCCATTTAGGCCTCTGCACCACAAGGAAATTTGTATAAAGTACAATTCATAAATGCTCTAATTCCCAGTTACTGTTACACTCTGTTAACCTCTGTCATTGTGTAGCAGGCTGTATTTCTAGGTTTCACCTACCCCAGCTGTCAGGCATTAGCACTAGAGGTGTGTCAGTCTCTCCTGGCTGATTGGAGGAGGGCCCTGTAAATAGCCTCTGCTGTGTGCTACTAGTTGTCGGTTATAGCGTCTGGTTCCTGAATCTTGCTCGCTGACTTTCTGTTGCTTGGTTTGCTTTTGCATTCTCTGTTACCCTTGTTCCTGGTGTTACCCCCTTGCCTTCCCGTTATCCTCTTGCTGTGTGTTTGTCTGACCCCCTGTGTGATGAGGTGCGCAGCGTGAGTAGTTCGCTACTCCCGCAGGCGGCCTAAGCCCTGGACAGGTCCCGGTCTCCATTCATCTCCGGAAGAGTGTGTGCATGGGCCTGATCCAGAGCTATGGCCGCCGTCGCTAGTATGGCGGCCGTAAGCGTAATGCGCATGTGCCGGGCAGATGTTGCACGGCGTCACTATGGAAATGCCCGATCGTCCATAGTAGCGCCATAGGGAAGCTGGAGGGGACGTCCCCCAGCGTCCCTACGCTGAAGTTAGTGTAGGGGGGCGAGGGGGAGGGAGGGTAATGAGGCTGGGAGGGGGGCGTTAGTATAGCAACACCGCCGTCCCAGTGTATTAACCCTCGCTTACGTCGGCTGAAGTTAGGGTAGCCTTCAGACGGCGTCAGCGTG
>WWET01004820.1:76672-99231 GCA_011038615.1 Limnodynastes dumerilii
TTTCCCTCCCCCCGCCTTCCCCCCCCCCTCCCCAGCTTATCTAAACCCCCCCCCCCTGCCACATTTTCCTAAGA
Organism: Limnodynastes dumerilii; assembly: GCA_011038615.1. NCBI lineage: Eukaryota > Metazoa > Chordata > Amphibia > Anura > Limnodynastidae > Limnodynastes > Limnodynastes dumerilii. The sequence continues at coordinate 76,747 of WWET01004820.1, forward strand.
ACACCCTAAAGCAGAATTACGCCACTTCTTTCTACATACCAACCTGTTACGTGGATAGTGTAAATGACCTACTATGGTTGCGTAGTAGGTCATTTTGGCAAAATACGCACTTAAGGAGCAGAAGCTTCTTAAGTGTGAATCAAGCCCTAAATTCCTAGGATTGTGGATTTTACAAAATGTTTTAAATAGACTTTGTTCAGTAAATTCTAAAAAATCTCACTCATTGACATGTCATCTGCAGTGAGTCTGATGCCTATGGATGTAGGGAAGGAAAGCATACTCTAAAGATCAATAATAAACTGTTAAAAATGGAATGCTAAATATGCACCAAAAAATTTAAAATGTATTGCGTTTCGAAAGCCTGAGATGCCTGAAGAGGGCTGAAGAGTTGGTAGAAAAGTATTTTTTCAACCAAAAAAAAAATACTAATGTTTAGGGTGAACAAGTCACCTAGGTTGGCAGAAATATAATAATAAAAATAGTAAGCAGCTGTTGGAGGGAAGTGTCTTACCCACTCTCCCTAAAAACAAGAATTTCGAAGAGAAAAAATAGACCACAGCGCTATGCCCAACAGTGGGGCTAAAGTATGGGGAATGAGTAAAATTCACCAGTAATGAAATTCACTAATATAAATAAATGTCGAGCAGTGACATTAAAAAACACGTTTAATTGCAAAAAGAACAGAAAAATAACCATAAAAGACAGTATATAAAAACAATCAAATTATGCACAGCTGAAGATCTCACACCTATGGTGTGCACAGTTAAGGCGTGTAAATATTGATAAGAGTCCAAATGAATATTGCACACTAAAAATAGCTACAATCCCCAAGGAAAGTAACATTCACTGGTAGCAGCCAAAGTTGTATCCAATTGTAATAAATTGTGCTGAGACGTAATTATTGTGTCCTCTATAGGGGGGTATGAAACAATGTAACAGTCCCCTTTAGTGATGGTGATGTAAATAGCTAGAGGGAATCCCTCAGCAGAGTTCCATTGAGGACTTGGAGTAGATGTACTCCGGAGCACTACAGGTGAGCCCTATGTCGGCTCTCCTAGGTACAGCTTCTCACATGCAGGAAAGTGCGGTGCAATAAAATAGGACTCAAAGTCCTTGGTACTCACTGTCCCAGTACAGCAGTAAGATAGGGTCCAGGGAAGTGGAGCGCTGCTCCTCCGTGGGGAGATGGAGTTAGAACGTAGCGGAGGCCCCCCGCCGTTCTACTTACCACGGACCGAAGACCCAGCTGTGTGGGGGGTACTGTGCGTCAGCTGATTTAGCACGTAGCAATAGTAGGCGTTTCCGTTGACGCGTTTCGTCCCGGACAGGGACTTTCTCAAAACGGCTAGTGTGTATTTTTTCAACCAGCTGAAATAAATGAAATAAAGGACTACCAGTGTCCCTAACTCTATGTGTGTATGAAGACCGCATATATGCAATCTACGTAACTAAACGATACGTAGATTATGTTCAATAGTTACTATGCATGCACAGTAGCTACATTTTGCAAATGTCGGATGTAGTTTGGGAGAGTACGTTGTTGTGGATCTGGTCCATTATTAGTATTGATAGAAAGTGGAGTTAAGCATGTGGTTTTTTTTGTGAGAATAACACTTTTTTTTTAAAATAATATGTAATTATATAAAATAATGCACTGGATTTCAATTAAATACATTTTTCAACAGCTTCTTATGCATTCATTAGCAGCTATTTAGAGATTGTTAGATACATTGAAAATGGTGGTGTTTGTATCAGGTGAGTGAGAAGATACCAAATTAATTACTTTTTATCTGCATATCCCAGGACTTCAGCCTTTTGCAGGAGGAGTGCATCTGGTACGGAGCTCCCCCCATGGGGTGATTTTTTCTCCCTTATTTTATTTATGCTATGTATTTATTGTATGTCATGTCGGTCTGTTTTATGTTTTATGAATAAATTTGCCTGATGTTAAGATTTTACACATTGTATGGTTGTTTTTTCTGTTTCTTTTTTCAGTTGATTTGAATGGAAATCTAGTTTTTTGAAAAGACAAAGTTACTGGCTGTTTTAAAAAATTGGACACCGGTTATATTTTGGAAGATCAGTTACATTAATGTCACCGTTCAAATCACCCTGTCATCATATAAGTAACATATAAAGCACAATGGCCATAGAGTAGTAAATCAAGTGGGTCAGGCAGGCAGCTCCAGTGCAGGGTTCAGGAACGAGAGAATGGGAAAGAAACACCACCGACACGTATTTCGCAAGTTGCTTTGTCAAGGTGGTATGTAGGTAGGGCTAGTTAGCTGCCCCTAATGGGGTGAAGTCCCACCATGAGGCAATTTGAATGGTGACATTGTTTTATTTACATGTTTGTGATGTGTTACATGTATGTCCTTTGTGCAATTTTTATGAGCTGTGACTCAATAATAAATACATTTTGATATTTTCTGGATATGAATTTGCAGCAATATTCATTTGCTTTAATAATAGTGGCTGGTGTGCGCCGTTATCATGGTCTGTATGTGAGCTCATGCACTGAATATCTAATTATTATATTGGTTTCAGAAATTAGCAAAAAAACTATTTTTCCCATGGTGGTGCCACATTTATCCAATTATTTATATTTATAAAAATTAAACTAGAAAACCGATTTATGTAATAATGAGTCACCTAATGAAAGCTAAATTGTGAAGTTTGCAAAACATTGTGTGTTGAAACTATTCAATTGGACTAATAATTTAATATGCATATAAAAAACAAGCTATTTTTAAATCATTGTAAACTGTATAGTCCATGATGGTCTAATCCTTACAGATAATATACATAAAAATATAGTATTGCACTTTGAGGATTATACAATAAATATTTTATTAAAAAAAGCTGGGGGAACATAGTATAATGCACACAGGACAAATCAGGTTTCATTCTTAAATGTGCAAGATATGATATGTTAGTATAAGAGCATTGTGAAAAAATAACTTTATTATATACAAATTAATATATACTGTTTGATTATTACAATAATTTACAATAATAAATGTTACTAGAGTAACATAAATAAATAAATTAATAAATTATGTCATTATTTTAAGATAAAATATTGATTTGACTTTATCCACAATATTGTGTTATATTTTATAAAAAAAAATAACTGGAAGTCAGCTGCATATTATTCCACATAGAGCAGGTCTTTTTTAACAAGTTAATCATCTACCTATTTTTGTTATAATTCAAGGGGTTGGATTTACTAAGGGGTGATTTATGAAGAATGGCATGTTTTGGGCTATTTTCATGTGATTCTAAAATAGCTGGATTTACTAAGGGAATTCACCAGAAAATCGCCCAAAATGCTGCTCCTACTAAATCAATGTTTTTACAATCGCCATGGTGATTTAGAAAAGGCAGAACATACAAATTGCTGTATATACTATACAACAATTTGTAATATCTCTGCAATGTCGCCAAAAACTTTGACAAATAAACAGAGGTGAGTGTGAGTGTTGATTTTGTTCAATATGACACCCACAAAAACACTTAAAAATTGTAAAACAAACAAAACTTTTATTTATTTAAAAAAATTTAATAATGCTTGATCGTAAAAAAAAAAACATACCGCTGCATGCTCTTCCCCTATGCATGCTGACACATATAGTACTAGAAGGCACAGTATGTTCATGTTTTACATGACATGCTGTGCCTTTTAGTACCATAAGTGGCAGAATGACAAAGGTTAAAAGCATTCCCCACTTACAAAATGCTCCCCCCCTTCCTATATAAAATTAATAAATGTCCCTCCAAACATATATTAAATAAATAAAAGTCTCCTGTTTCTATATAAATGAATAAATGTTCCCCATGCATAAAATAAAGTTATGAATGTTCTCTGTGCATAAAAGATAGTTATCAATGTCTTTGTGCATAAGAAATAGTTATCACTGTAACTCGTGCTGTAATTATAGTTGTCAATGTCCTTCATGCATAAAATATAGTTATCAGTGTCCCCGTGCATAAAAGATAGTTGTCAATGTCCTTTGTGCATAAAAAGTCCCATCAGAATGTATAAATAGGGGCCCATAAATGTCAGGAGTTATTAGCTGGTTAAGATAAAATATTGATTTGACTTTATCCACAATATTGTGTTATATTTTATAAAAAAAAAACTGGAAGTCAGCTGCATATTCTTCCACGTAGAGCAGGTCTTTTTAACAAGTTAATCGTCTACCTATTTTTGTTATAATTCAAGGGGTGATTTATGAAGAATGGCATGTTTTGGGCTATTTTCATGGGATTCTAAAATAGCTGGATTTACTAAGGGAATTCACCAGAAAATCGCCCAAAATGCTGGTCCTTCTAAATCTATGTTTTTACAATCACCATGGTGATTTAGAAAAGGCAGGACATACAAATTGCTGTATTTACTATACAACAATTTGTAAAATCTCTGCAATGTCGCCAAAAACTTTGACAAATAAACAGAGGTGAGTGTGAGTGTTGATTTTGTTCAATATGACACCCACAAAAACACTTAGAAATTGTAAAACAAACAAAACTTTTATTTATTTAAAAAAATGTAATAATGCTTGATCGTAAAAAAGAAACATACCGCTGCATGCTCTTCCCCTATGCATGCTGCCACATATAGTACTAGAAGGCACAGTATGTTCATGTTTTACATGACATGCTGTGCCTTTTAGTACCATAAGTGGCAGAATGACAAAGGTTAAAAGCATTCCCCACTTACAAAATGCTCCCCCCCTTCCTATATAAAATTAATAAATGTCCCTCCAAACATATATTAAATAAATAAAAGTCTCCTGTTTCTATATAAATGAATAAATGTTCCCCATGCATAAAATAAAGTTATGAATGTTCTCTGTGCATAAAAGATAGTTATCAATGTCTTTGTGCATAAGAAATAGTTATCACTGTAACTCGTGCATTAATTATAGTTGTCAATGTCCTTCATGCATAAAATATAGTTATCAGTGTCCCCGTGCATAAAAGATAGTTGTCAATGTCCTTTGTGCATAAAGAGTCCCATCAGAATGTATAAATAGGGGCCCATAAATGTCAGGAGTTATTAGCTGGAGGAATCCAGAAAAGAAGGGTTCGCTTTGCATGCCCCAGCCAAGACAAGATGAAGCCTTGGAGTACTGATGGCTTCCTGACAACAGTGAAGACATCTAATAGGATACAAAATAATTGTTTAACCACTGCTTTTGTACTCATTATGTGGTGTGACCATTCCTGTTTTGTTATTTTATAGATTGATGTTTCGAACCACTTTTATATATTAATAAAAAAAAACAAGTTAGGATATTTGCTTTTTATAATACACTTGCAATTGTTTATTAGTACGAAATTCATATAGGTTTACTTCCACAATACACAACAAGTTTAATATATTCTCTTAGAGAATTTAGAGAGGCAATCAAACCATATTACTATGAATTGTTCTTGTTGTCCTGAAGTAAACGTTCTTTTCTGTTCATATTAGGTCTCATCAGTATATTGTAACATTTTGGGAAAAAAATACAGCCTAATATTCCAATACATGAAGTCAATATAGCAAAAACCTCTACAATGACCATATTCTTTCCCTGACTGCTCAGATAGGCTGGAATGGCACAAATCCAAACACTACAGAACACCAACATGCTGAAGGTGATATATTTGGCCTCATTAAAGATGTCAGGTAATGTCCTCACCATGAAAGCCAGAACAAAACTGACAGTTGCCAGGAGTCCCATGTAACCCAACATGAAATAAAAGAACAATACAGAACCTTCATTACACTGAATGATGATCATTCCAGGAGTAGTATCCATGTCAAATTCCAGAAATGGGGGAGAAACTTCCAACCATATAACACCATTCACAATTTGGACACATGAACAAATCAACACTAAAGAATTTGGCAGTTTGACTCCTAGCCATTTTCTCCAGTAGCTCCCAGGTCTTGTGGCCTTAAAGGCAATGCAGACAAGGATAGTCTTGGCAAGGACAGAAGATACAGCAGTAGTAAATATGATTCCAAAGCAGATTTGACGCAGCATGCAGGTTATATCCATTGGATGACCAAGAAAAAAAAATACACAAAGTAAACTGAACTTAAGAGAGACTAGAAGAATAAAGCTAAGGTTGCGATTATTGGCTCTAACAATATGGTTGTTACGAAAATAGATAAATATTCCAATTATAAAGACTATTACAAGAGAAAATAATGAGGAAGCAGCAGCAAAAACTGAAGTTATAATGTCCCCTTTATATGAAAGAAAGTCTTGTATTTTGGGGACACATTGGTTTCTTGCATTATTAGGATAATCATTATCTGGACATTTAAGACAATTATCATTACCTGTCGGATAAAATATAAACATAAATTGAATATTCATCAGTAAGATAAATTTTTTCTCTCTCTTTTTACATTTGTATGTCACTTGTTTCCTTCTGTTTGACCTACCTCCTATTCCTCTCTCACTCACTCACTATATTTGTGTTCTTTTTTAATTTGTTCCAAAGTTAATTACATTTTTATAGATAATAAGAATATAACCATCTCTGCAAAAGTAAAGTATATAGCATGTATGTAGAAGAATTAAAATGAATTAGCTACATTAACATAGTACATTTACAGTGGTTTTGCTCATACTCCCTGTTGATCAGCAACAATGCCTACATGAAGATTTGTTTCTATATGACAACCATTCATAGGATTTATGTTCTAAAATCATGGCAATGTTTGTATGGAGACAGTTTAAACAACCCATGTGATGATTCAAAGACTAACCATAAACCCTTAGAACACTGCTAGCAAAGCTAAACATATACATAAAACATAGAAAGTGATGGCAGATAAGAGCCACATGGCCCATCTAGTCTGCCCATTTGTTTATTGAAAACTATACTGACCCTAGACCCTATTTACCCTCAATTTGGTTTATAATTTAGGATACCCTTATATTTATAACAAGCATGTTTAAATTGTTCTACTGTATTGGCTTCAAACACCTCAGATGGGAGAATATTCCACTTATCTATCACCCTTTCAGTGAAGTAATTTTTTTGCACATTTCCTTTGAATCTACCACCCTCCAGTTTATATCCATGCCCTCGTGTTCTATTACACCTTTTCTTTTGAAAAATGGTACCCTCCTCTAGCTGATCACAACCCTTGATGTATTTGAAAGCTGCTATCATGTCCCCCCTCTCCCTTCTCTGCTCCAAGCTATACATGTTTAGTTCCTCTAGCCTTTCTTGGTATGATTTGATCCAATGGCCATGGACCATTTTAGTTGCTCTTCCTTGCACAGTCTCTAATGTATATATGTCTTTCTGGAAATATGGCCTCCAGAACTGAACACAGTATTCTAGGTGAGGGCGTACCAATGATTTATAAAGGGGCATCTCTCTTTCTGCTACTAATTCCTCTCCCTATGCAACCAAGCATCTGACTTGCCTTTTTCATTGCTTTGTTACATTGATTGGCTACCGTCAAGTTACTGGAAATAATGACTCCTAGATCCCTTTCCTACTCGGTAGATTCTAATGTAATGCCATTAAGGAAATATTATAATTACCATGAAAAAGCATCACAAGTGGAGAAACACGTGTCGGTCTGGTCCCTGTGAAGCCGTTTCGTGTCCTGTCCGTGTGCACCGGAGGTCCCGTCTTTGGGCTTCTTTCATGCTGTGTCTAAGTATACTTGCTGTTAAACTGTGGGAGTGTTTCTCCTTGTTATCTGTAGATTAGCTAGGGAGGGCTAGCATACTGCCCGGAAGGGTGAAGCGTGTCCGTGAGGCCACTAGGTAGTATAGAGTAGGGATAGCGTTCTCCTCACTACTTTAGCTTAGTCTAGCCTCCCAATTTGCTTTTCTATTTCACCTATGTAGCAATTTGCAATGTATCGACAGTAATTGTTTGAATAATATGACACTCATGTTTTATAATTCTCAAAGGCTGGTTATATGTTACTATGTTGTCTGTTATGGTCAAGATATACTGTTACAATATGTCTTTTTTAGACTAAATGTCTCAATGTGATTCAATTAAAGATTAATATTTTTTAACTTTCTAAACAGTTTACTGGGTTTACTACTTTATCTAAGGTGTTTTTTGCGCTACAAACAACCTAAGCCTGATTTATAAGACACTGCTCTTTGGATGTTTGGGTCATTTGTGTCTGGCTACGTTCTTTTTCTTTTTTTGCTACTATGTATTGATATTAGGTTGTATATTTGGCAGCACCCTTGGACAGTTTCTGAATGTATCTATATATTTTTCTAATAGTGAGTGCGGTTATTTCTACCTTTATAAATATATTAAATACTCAGCATCCAGAAGTAGTGTATCATCTTCAGACCCAGGATGTAGTATTTTTCCGGGGGGCCATCCGTGGTGTCTTGGTCCTCCACTCCTAGGACCTCTGCTTCTGATACTGCCCTGAGGGCCGGTTCTTCCAGATCATTTAAGGACAGGGATTCAGGCATAGGGCCTGCCCAGTCTTCTTTGCATGAGCAGCCCTATCTGACATTTTATTTTTGAGCCCAGTTTTAAAATCCTGCCATCTGTATTAAAATATAAAATATCTTGAAGAATTGACTTGGCCATACTATGCTCCTATGCAGGCCCTCCTAACTGGTGGCATCCCTGTGTCTGCTCCTCCTATTGTTCGGGAAGCTATAGAGATCTGGCGGTATACTCATCGTCTCCTTGGGGGAAGGGGAATGGACCCACTGTGGTACAACAAGACCCTCCAGGAATTACAATCTCTCAGTGTGCATAACTGTTGGTCCCGTTCAGAGTTCCAGACAATTGGTCAAGCGTATGCTCAGGGGCAACTTATATCCTTTGAACAGCTGCGTCAAGAATTCAATTTTCCGCGTACTGCATTTTTTTGCTTATTTACAGTTAAGGAATGCCTTGTCGGCCCAGTGCCAAGATTCCCCTCTTGTGATGGAGATATCGCCGGCCAAACCACTATTACAGGATTTGAGCCCCCGTAAAGCTATCTCTGTTATATATAAGACCCTTAGCATAGAGTCTGCCCCTGATGCCTTGATACCCTTAAGACTCAAATGGGAAGCTGACATTGGTCCTCTTACAGAAGAGACCTGGCTTCATATCATTGGCTGTACTAGGGACGCTACCGCTTGCTTACGTTACCAGCAGATACATTACTATGTGCTCCACCAGGTGTACCACACCCCGTTGGGACTGACCAAAATGGGACTGCGTGCGAATTCCAATTGTCCTAAATGTGGGGGTAGAGAGGCAGACTTCTGGCACCTACTCTGGACTTGTCCACAATTGTCAACTTTAAGGTCTGCTGTCTGGACATGTATTGGAGCTACATTAGACATCTCTCCTCCTTTCAACCCCCAATAGTTTTATTTGGTGTGTCCCTGGAGGAACTATTTAATGTGATAACCTATAGAAATATTATGAACTTCATTACTTTGGTAAAAGTTGTTATTGCAAGAGGGTGGTTGGCGCCTGACTTGCCCACGCTTCCCCAGTGGCTAGTATTGGTAAATGAAACTATCAGATATGAGAAGTATCTATATTTACAACGAAATGCTATACATAAGTACCATAGAACATGGGGTAGATGGTATAACTCTAGATATGGGGACTCTGCTGATGGAGATCTCTAGATACCTTATATTTGCGATGATTCGATATTCTACTTAACATATTTGTGCTCACACTGTTTCCCTATGTTGTACATCGTTGTGTATTATTTCCATTGTCTTAAACTCCTCTAATCTTAAACTTAACATGTATTGTTGCCATTGGTGGCTTCTACTAGATATGCTTACTTAACTTTTTTCTATCCATACTTTTTGCAAGAAAAAACTGACAGATGTCTGCTTTACCAGGTTATATATGATTACTATTGTATTCTGTTTTCTCAATGACATGAGTTTAATTGTTATTAAAGGTTTACCCTGCGGTTGAGGGTGGGACAGGGTTTATAAGTTAGCAATCACTGTATTAGGATTCTATGTTGTTGTTAAAGTAACCCCTCGGTTTGTGGGGGTTTTTTTTATAAAAAAAATAGCTTGAAGAATATTAAAGAGTCATTGGGCCGGATCCAGAACTACGTCCGTCTTCCATAGACGGACGTAGTTCAATAAACAGTAGCTACTGCACATGCGTAGTAGCTATTGTACGTAATCTTCATATGGTTTCGATGCGTAGATTGCGTATATGCGGTCTTTTAGACCTCATATACGCAATCTACATATCGAAATGATACGCAGATTACGTACAATAGCTACTACGCATGCGCAGTACCTATTGTTGATTGAATTACGTCCGTCTATGGAAGACAGACGCAGTTCTGGATCTACCCCATTGCCACTATAACCTCCCCTTTTTTCTTCTTGTTCCTTAGACTACTGTAGATTCCCATATAAGAGGTGGATATTTCATTAGTGGGGCAATTCTGATGCTGTATTAATAAAACTTTGGTGGAATGTAAGAGTTAGGCTTTTTACTAAAACTTTTGAACTTCTGTGTCTTTTTGTTTGCATTGATCCATTCATATTTCAATCCCTGTTACCATCCACATAAATTACAGACTGTATTTCACAGTATACATACTTCTATTACTAATACCAATCTTCATTTAAACTCACCTTATATTTATTACGTTTAAAGAAGTCCCACTTTCTGTTGTTATGTAAATATAAATACATATCATGTAGAGCTTTAGCCATTGTAACAACAGCCATATGCACTCTGAAGGGAATTATATCTTCACGAAATTCAGTAGGAACGTGATTCAATACACTGCAGTTTTTAATAAGAGCCTTAGTCATGGATGTTATAAATAAATTTTTTAATTCATTTTTACACTTACATTGAAACACAGTTATCAAGATGTCCTCCCATATTGGGTCAGTTGTTTTAATAGGTAGAAATAAAATGTCTAGAAATGTGTCCATTTCTGGGAATACATATAGAGGGAGAGAAAACACGAGAGAGCAGTTGATCAGTGTTGCAGACTTATAGGGTAGTGTAAACCCTTTCTCTTGTGACCACGAGGTTGGAAAAATAAATGTCTTATTAACAGTAACTGTTGATATTTTACGGATAAAGTGTGTAAAGTGTATGGAATTAGTTCCACAAATAATTATAACCTCAGTTGTAGAATTCTGAATAATATTTTTACTAAATTTATATTTAAAACTATTTTGATCCAATAATTTTAAGCTAAACTCAATACAAATCCCATGAGCAGTTAACGTTCTACTCAGTTGATGAAGCTCTCGTTCTCCATCATCATCCTCTGATGAGATTATTCCAACCCAGTTCCATTTAAAATATTTTAATAACTTTAAAATTGCCAAATGTTGCAGGTTGTCACTGTGTACTGTCCGAAGAAAATATGGATAAATCCTTCTGTCACTAAGGATAGGGTCTCTTGCTCCATAGCTGATCTACAATTAAGGAACAAAATTATTAATTCATTTTAAACAACCATTTATTGAAATTGCTTCATTAACCTAAAATTAAATGATTTGCATTTTGGACCGTGTTCAGACTTAAGAGTCCTTTCTGTAAGCACGGAGTAGCAAAAATCCTCCGGTAGGTGACTAGTTCACTTCCATGACACTCTGCTCTCAAGTACAGAATTTAACTGACTTCCGCAACAATAACCTTACCTTAACTTCTCCTTTTGTAACGTCAGGCCTGATCCAGACCTACGCTCATGAAACGTTCATGTGCGTAGCGTATTTACGCCAGCGTAACTCCCCCCGGCACTCCCCTTGGTCGTACTTTGTTTTGCTCCCCTTGGTCGTACTTAGTTTTGCCGTCTTATGGCCAGCAAACCCTACCCTAACTTTCCTGATCGTAACCGCGTGCGTCCGTAAGCTCATTGCGCAGTTACGACGCTTAGCACGTCCATACTGTACGATCTAAATGGCTCATCCCTTCCTCGAAGCGTAATTACGGGTTTCATATGGCAGACACGCCCCCCCAGCGTAAATAAGAAGCTGTTATGATCAAGGCCCATACGCTCAGATTCACAGAGCATAACATGAGCGTAACATCTGCCTCGCGCATGCGCAGTAAGTACAAATGGCCGTTTTTACGCTTACGACCGTCGTTGAAAACGCACCCCGAGCGTAGGTCTGGATCAGGCCCATTTTGCGGATGTAGCACTCGGACGTGCCAAACCGGCCTAACTGTGCAATTTAAAAGCTTCCCCTCACCCACATTGCGTGTTCTCACATGTATGGAGTGTTGTCACGTGCTGAGATCCAATGCTTAGCATCTGCATCATGCATGTGCAGTTTGCAATAAACACTAACTTATGCACATGGCATGCATTGGCTAATGTTATTAAGTCTGACTGCAGTCCTTTGAAGCTATTTGTCAATCAAAATGTTTCAAAATTACCAGTGAAAACGTGTTACAAAGTTTCAAATGAAAACATAAGTTACAAACCATTGTTTAAGTTGATAGAAATGTTTGCATAGAGACACATTTTATTTTCTTGATAGAAATTGGATATCTGTACGCTTATGATGGCAATTATTATTAATTATTATTTCATGTCTGAGAGCCTGATTCAGAGCTGAATGTTTGCATAATGACATAGCCTACCTTAGCATTCTTGTCCACTGCAGAAATATTGCACATACTGGGCCATATAAACTCCTCAGAGTGCGTTAGGTGTGGACAGAACTGAACCTAACTCAATCATGCAGCCCCTAACACGCCCCTGTTTTTAGGTACTTTATAACACTTAAGGGTGCCATAGGGCTACCTTATCTTACCATAAGTAGTTTGCTTCTTAAGAAGGAAACTACACACGAATAATGGCTCCCCCCCCCCCCCCCCCTAATGGCTCACCCCGCCTCCCCCCTGCTCTCCTTGGCAAATCTAAACCCATCCCCCCTCCCTTTTCTAACTAATCACTCCCCGAGGTGGCATTAGCACGCCTCTTTCTAACTAAACTGCTCCATGAGGTCTTTAAGACCACACAGAGGGAATCTATGTACCTAACTGGCACGTAGATTGAGTAAATTTACTACAGCGCATGGACAGTAGTTACATTTGGCAACTTGCGCACCTAAGAAGCCGGTGAATATGGCCAACTATTACTTACGTTCCAGACCTGAACACGAGCTGCTGCAAGACCACTTATGTTCTGAAAAGAGTTTTGTTGTTAGTAAGGGGTTGGAGCGCTTGGATATTGTGCAGTAAGGACATACCCACGTAATTGCATCCATTCCAGGGGCCATATTTACTAAGCTGCGGAAAAGGAAAAGCGGATCAGATTCTAGCTCTTACTTACCTATTATATACTAGAAAATGTCAACTAGAGTCTGTTTGGTTGCTATGGGCAACATCTTCACTTTTCCTTTTCTGCAGCTTAGTAAATCTGGCCCCAGATGAGAATGTAGTCGGAAATAAGCACAGTTTATGTCAAAACATTTGCACCAACCACAGGTTGTGTCTAAGTCCATGGAGTTGATGCTCAACGACCTATTTCAGAACATTGTGTTAGCATTTCATACTTCAAATGCAGTACAAAAGTCAAATATTTTTTATATTTACTAATATATAAATATAACTGGGACTATCCACACGCACAGAGTTAAGGCAGTCTGCAGTCACTCCCCCTCTCCCACTGCCATAAAGTAACACATATGGATCGGTGGTCCCTCCGACTGCTGATCTGTGCATAAATCCATATTCCTACCCCAAATGTAAAATTTAAATCCCCCCCACCCACCTTATGGAGTTTAGGTGGGGGGAGGGGATGCACCACCCCTGTTGGAGAGTGTGGCAACTGCAGTTTAATGCCAAAAAATGCAAAATCATGCACTTGGGACACAAAAACCCAAAGGCTCAATATTTCCTTAATGGCATTACATTAGAATCTACCGAGGAGGAAAGGGATCTAGGAGTCATTATTTCCAGTAACTTGAAGGTAGCCAATCAATGTAACAAAGCAATGAAAAAGGCAAGTCAGATGCTTGGTTGCGTAAATGTACTACAGCGCATGGACAGTAGTTACATTTGGCAACTTGCGCACCTAAGAAGCCGGTGAATATGGCCAACTATTACTTACGTTCCAGACCTGAACACGAGCTGCTGCAAGACCACTTATGTTCTGAAAAGAGTTTTGTTGTTAGTAAGGGGTTGGAGCGCTTGGATATTGTGCAGTAAGGACATACCCACGTAATTGCATCCATTCCAGGGGCCATATTTACTAAGCTGCGGAAAAGGAAAAGCGGATCAGATTCTAGCTCTTACTTACCTATTATATACTAGAAAATGTCAACTAGAGTCTGTTTGGTTGCTATGGGCAACATCTTCACTTTTCCTTTTCTGCAGCTTAGTAAATCTGGCCCCAGATGAGAATGTAGTCGGAAATAAGCACAGTTTATGTCAAAACATTTGCACCAACCACAGGTTGTGTCTAAGTCCATGGAGTTGATGCTCAACGACCTATTTCAGAACATTGTGTTAGCATTTCATACTTCAAATGCAGTACAAAAGTCAAATATTTTTTATATTTACTAATATATAAATATAACTGGGACTATCCACACGCACAGAGTTAAGGCAGTCTGCAGTCATTCCCCTTCTCCCACTGCCATAAAGTAACACATGTAACAGTGGTCCCTCCGACTGCTGATCTGTGCATAAATCCATATTCCCACCCCAACTGTAACATTTAAATCCCCCCCACCCACCTTATGGAGTTTAGGTGGGGGGAGGGGATGCACCACCTCTGTTGGATGGATCTCCATACATATGGAAATCTAACACATAACATTTTCCATGCTCATAGTCTATATCTTTAATGTGGAATTTGACTATCATTAGTTACTGTGGATCTAGTCTATAATCATTATTTTTTTTTATTATTTTTTTATGCTGCTTAACATTTCAGTAAATTAAAAAAAAGTCAGTGTAGTATATAGTGGATACATAACTTTTTAAAATACATTTTACAGTTTGCTATCTAAAGGGTGTAGGGATTTGTTTTAAGTAAGAATAGGGGCATTTCATAAAAGTAAGTCTCCATTTTACATATACAACAGCCATGAGCTGGTGCCATATTTTAGGAGGAAACCCTAAAATAGAAAGAGAAAGCAGACCGCTAATGCCCTTGCATCATCACTAAGAAAAAACTAATTTAAACATAGCGGAACACCCTTTAGTGCACTGCACAAAAGAGAATGTAGGGGAATCAGTCACTTTGGGCCAGATTTACTAAGCTGCCTGTTTGGAAAAGTGCAGATATAGCCTATAACAACCAATCAGATTCTCTCACTTTCCTATTACATACTAGAGAATGTCTGCCAGAAACTCTAATTTAAATAATTAAAATAACTGAACCATATTTCTAAACTCCTAAGAATATTGATAAAACTTACCTGTGCATAGCCATATACATTTAGCAGTTGTGCCATTTGTATGGTGGTGAATGAGTGTATATCTCCAATGAAACCAACTACTTTACTGTGTTCCATACACTTGTAATTAGGAATCATTGTGTTGTGTCCAGACAATATCTGTAAAACATTTTCCACAACTTTAGTCTCCTTTCCACAAGGATCATATAAACGGTAACCCAGAGTAATATTGGGGAGAATATCCGGGTTGTTATTCATTTCATTAATAGCAAAGATAAAAGCTCGGATGTGTCTATATTCTCTACGGTGTGGACTGTTTAAAGAAAAAAACATAAAAATATTTGTATAATACCACTGTTGCTGCTACTACTACTACTACTACTAATAATAATGGGCCATATTCAGAGATCCATTTTTCGTGAAGTTCCGTACATATTTTTATGATCCCATGGACTGTACATGCATAGTAGCTAAATTTACGCAATCTACGTTAATTTTATGCATGGAAGTCCATTAAGCACGTACTTGTGAATCGCACATGGGAGATCTGTACGGACGGGTGTTTTTAGAATTCGTCCGGAGAAAGATTAGTGGAAGTGGGTGGGGGGAAGCATTTAAATTAAAATTTAAATTACCATTTGAGGGTGCAGTGAGGACGCGGTTAGTTAGATACACACATACGGAGACATTATACTATATTAAATGCACACAAAGATAAGTCACCGTCAACCTGTCCGTGTGAGGTTAGTGTCATGGGTGTTGCCTTGCGTACTTTAAACAAACGGATCTCTGAATACGGCCCAATGATAATAATAATAATAATAATAATAATAATAATAATAATAATAATAATTGGGAATTTGGAAGAAACTCCACCCATTACTACTAATAATAATGGGCCATATTCAGAGATCCATTTTTCGTGAAGTTCCGTGCATATTTTTACGATCCCATGGACTGCACATGCGTAGTACCTAAATTTACGCAATCTACGTTAATTTTAAGGAAGTCCATTAAGCACATACTTGTGAATCGCACATGGGAAGATTTGTACGGAGGGGTGCTTTTAGAATTCGTCCGGAGAAATCTTAGTGAAAGTGGGTGGGGGGAGGCATTTAAATTACCATTTGAGGGTGCTATGAGGACGCAGTTAGTTAGATACACACATACGGAGACATTATACTATATTAAATGCAAACAAAGATAAGTCACCTTCAACCTGTCCGAGCGAGGTTACTGTCATGGGTGTTGCCTTGCGTACTTTAAACAAACGGATCTCTGAATACGGCCCAATGATGATAATAATAATAATAATGATAATAATAATAATAATAATAATAATAATAATTGGGAATTTGGAAGAAACTCCACCCTTTCCTATCAGGAGGTGGAATAAACTCCTAGTAAATCCTTCAGATCAAGGACCAGATCCAAGTTTTAGCACATGTGGAATGCACAGGCGGTGTACATCCCATGTTTCTGCTTAGGAGTTAGCAGCCGAAAACACATATAAAAACAGCTCTCAGAGTATGAGTGTTGTCTTTAAAGAGCCTTTTAGCCCCTGACAGCATGACCATGTTGCTCCTTGCTGATAATATGCTCTCTAAAATGCTCTCTCTAAAATGTACACAATGGGCCAGATCCGGAACTACGCTCGCGGGCCGCAATCATAATTTCGGCAGTTAGCATGCCCCCAGCAGCTGTTTCCTGTCTTAACTCGTGTTGGCCTTAATTTTCAATAGGTCGTCTGTAACATTTTCGTATTTACGTACGAAGGGGCGTTCCTATAATACTTCACCCGTAAATACGCTCCACTTACGCTATGTAGGCAGGGGGAGGCATTAAATCGTACGGTATGGGCTGGGTTGCGTAGTTACGATCATCGCGTAGTTACGTCCGGCAGTAGTTACGATTACAAAAGTTAGGGTAGGGGTCAGCAGGCGTAAGGCAGTGTAATTACGGACAACTGGTGGGAGTGCCCACTTACGTAAATATGATCCGCGCTAATTCATAACACAGACGTAGGTCTGGATCTGGTTCAATGCACAGAATGAATCAAGAAGATCTATTGCATTGAACACCTATTCAGTAACTTTTTTTTTAAGCAGATTTTTTTAACAGTAGTTTTTAACATTTGAAAGGGGGAGGGGATAAAATGGGCATAAGGAACAGCAGGATATGGCCATAGGATATATATACCCATAGGATATATGGGTAAGGTGTGTGCAAATACAGGATAAAAATGAAGCAGAGGGAGGGTGAGCCAACTTAGGCAACAAAAGCAGTTATGATTTTATGCAAGGCTACTTCCATGAGTTCTATGATATTTAGTAATATAGGTAAATAATTCAGTTTTAGACATCCTAAATTATCTTGGATAATATCAGTCAAATAAAAGTAAAGTGCCTTCATTTTTTTTCAGGTTATTTTTCTTTTACCTGAGAAACTACTATAAGTTAATTTAGATCTGTAGACAGCAAAGCAGATGGCTGGGTGAGGAATAAAGAAACATCATCTGCATAGAACGCAATTTTATGTTCAGCATTACCTAAATGGATGGTCTAAATTGCTGGATTAGACTGAATATTAACGGCAATAACTTGATAAGAAAAGAAAAAATAAAGAAGGGAGGGAAAGGTATCCTTGTCTCGTACCATTGATAATTTTAAGAGCAACTCCATTCACTGAAACAAATGGAAAACTATAAACAGCTTAAATGGCCTGGAAAAAATTCCCTTAAAAGTCCAATGACCCCAACAGACAATACGCATAATCATTTTTTTTTTCGGTGTCTAACAGTATCAACAGGGCTGGAGTTTTATGCTCATGTATTGCATGCACCAGGTCAATTTTGCATCTCATATTATCTTGAGCCTCATAACCTGGGATAAAGTGTGATCTGATCAGGGTGCATGAATGAGTGGAAAGAATGGTGTTAAGGTGAACAACTAAAATTTTGGCATTCCGCAAGAAAATAAGCCTAAAATTACTACAGAGAGTACCTGCTGGGGAAAGAGAAGAAAAAGAAGCACCATGACATGGAAAGCTGTATTTATGCCCCTCTGTAGCATGTGGGTGAAAAAGTAATCATTTTGTGACAAAAAGCTTACTTTGTTTTTTTAGGCCAACATATCTTGGAGCTTGTGGCAATGATTAGGACATGCCTCCCATATAATAATAATAGGTATTTATTTATTTCCATACTTAACAAAGTGAAAAAGAAGTAATCATTTTGTGACAAAAAGCTAACTTTGTTTGTATTTTTAGGCCAACATATCTTGGAGCTTGTGGCAATGATTAGGACATGCCTCCCATATAATAATAATAGGTATTTATTTATTTCCATACTTAACAAAGGGCACAAAAAACAAAAAATAAATACCTGGATATGGTGATAGAGAAATATGGCAACCCAAATAGTTTATGGGACTAATTAAACTCAATGATGTGGAACACACCCTGTACTACCAGGCTTGCGACACCCAAAAATAAAGTACATATTAACAAACGCTAAAAATACTTGCGTTGTTCCACACAACTTAAAAAAATGTAAACAATATAAAAATAATAATAACCAGCGGGTGTTCCTAAATTTATAACAATTCTATTCATTAAAAATTAAAATCAGACATGTGCCAGAAAATCTAGAGGCTGATGAAACGCGTCAGTTTCTGTCTTATTCACTAAACAATATCTGTCCCATTCATGAAGGTTAATTGATTACCTCTATTTAAAGTTATTGAGAGTTAAAATAAAAACTTAAAATTTTTATTGCCTGGCTGTATACCTCCTTTATGGAAAGCACCTCTGTAATATCTTTATGGGTGGCACACATGCCTGCTAATCTACAAGGGGGAGCTAGGAAACATCTTATTAAATGGCATCTTATACAAGCACATTGGTCTTATGAGAGGAAAGGACTTTAAGTTCCAGAATGGTGAGATATTTACCAACAAACACACTGCTATATTGTTCTATGAACAGGCAATCATTATATTTATAACTATTTTATATAAGCATACTATTTTTATGACTCTCTAACCTACACAGTTACTGCAATCTTGGAGGTGATTTCCATTAGTAAGTTGTGCTGTGTGAGTGGAGAAGTTTATTGCTTTCAGCTTTGATGACCTATTAGGTCATGGATTACATGGTAAAACTCATGTTCAATCAATTGAATTAAGCAGCAATACTCTCTGACTTTTCTTTTAACTTGCTCACCAGAGTTGAGACAATAAATGCTATATGCTATAATTGTTATTGATGCACTGTGAATATTGTTTAATGATTTGATATTAGATTTTAGTTTTTAAAAATGATTAAAATTATTATATATTTAGGAATGCCTAGCGGTTATTATTTTTAGTTTGTTTTTATTTTTTATGTTGTGTGGGACAGCGGCAGTATTTTTTGTGTAGATTAACAAAGGCAGTGATTTTGTTTCAATGGGACTTTTTAATAATAAATTACTTTTCCTGCACTATATTTATGGGTTGATGACCTCCTCTGTAAAGTCCTTGAATACTCACACTTCCTGGATCTTATATAATTCAATTTACATTCAGTATCTTACTTACCCTAGACATATAAGATATCTTTTGCTATTGTCAGTAATGTCAGCTGTCATCCAGCCATGAACAGTAAATATTCCCCCTATAATGATATCTCCTTCCTGAGAATATTCATATTCAAATATGTAATGAACTACTGGTGCAAGCATGTAGCACTACTATTGGCAGCATGCCTTGCCCCAAAAAACGTTACTGTGCCCTTCCAAAAAATAAAATATAACATCCTAAGTGTCCCCCTATAATAAGAAATTATTCAGCAATGTAAATACCCCGTCCCTACCATTTAAAAAATTACAGTACCCACAGAGAATAAATAAAAAAACATGGTGTGTCACATTACAAAAAAAAAAAATGCCAAAAAAAATGCTCACATAAATTAAGAAAAAACATACTTACCGGCTCTGATGGGGGTCCAGTGTTGTAGGCTTTTAATCTGGGGGTGGCCTTGGCAAAATAAAAAACCCTATGCATACGACAATGACCATGTCCAGCACGCAGGACATCCCGGCGCTAATGACAGGTCTACTGTCATTGGGGTGTATTTATACCCTTTTGGCACTGTAAGAATTATCGAGAGAACGAGAATTCAGTGTCTACTACAGCAAGCATTCCTTGTCATTCATGGGCATGCTTGCACCAGTAGTTCTACTAGCGGCAGCATGCCCGGGCGGGCCGCAGGCCGGATGCGGACACAGTCGGATGGTGTGCGCGCTACCGATCTGGGCATGCGCAGTAGCCATTTTCTCTGCGCTTCTGTCTGAAAAATAGATGGAAGCGCAGCTCTGAATCAGCCCCAATAAATGCTATATGCTATAATTGTTGTTGATGCACTGTGAATATTGTTTAATGATTTGATATTAGATTTTAGTTTTTAAAATCATTTTAAAATTTTAAAAAATTATTAAATTGTTACATATTTAGGAATGCCTAGCGGTTATTATTATTTTTAGTTTGTTTTTATTTTTTATGTTGTGTGGGACAGCGGCAGTATTTTTTGTGTAGATTAACAAAGGCAGTGATTTTGTTTCAATGGGACTTTTTAATAATAAACTACTTTTCCTGCACTATATTTATGGGTTGAAGACCTCCTCTGTAAAGTCCTTGAATACTCACACTTCCTGGATCTTATATAATTCAATTTACATTCAGTATCTTACTTACCCTAGACATATAAGATATCTTTTGCTATTGTCAGTAATGTCAGCTGTCATCCAGCCATGAACAGTAAATATTCCCCCTATAATGATATCTCCTTCCTGAGAATATTCATATTCAAATATGTAATTATTCACTGAGGAAAGATGACATCCAGCCACCGGGTTTTGTATATCAGATTTGCAGAGTACAATGCTTAGGACACAAAACCAAATCATTTGATGTAAAATATTAAATAAAATGTGACATGGATCAAAAATATTTTTCCTTTTGTTGTCATCTTTATAGCTTCTCAATGACATTTGCATTATTCTAACAGAGACAGAGAGAGTAACAGGTTAATATATAGTGTGTAAAATGTATAGTTTAATATAAATGATAAGTGTGACTTAGTTATGTAGTTTTCTAAAACATTTCTGATTTGCAGAATTCACTTGTTTTCACATTCAGTATTTTTTTACTAAGTTTTCTGTTGTCCAGCCCAGTTGTGCCCAGTTATACATTTCCCAAAGCAGGAAAAATTCTGCTATACATGGTGGGCCCACCTGCTGGAGAAAGTTGAATAAGGCTTCAGAGATCATTAAAACATTGTTTTCTTACCATTTAGCAGCTACTGGCGTCCTGCAGAGATCAGACAGTGTCAGACAATGTCATCCATTTTATGTCCTACAGAGTGAGTTTATGACACATTTGGTACATTGATTGGGTGATATCAGCTCCATTGTGTCATCTCTGCAGGAAGCCATCAGCTGTTAAATGGTAAATAAACAAAGTTTTAATGATTTACTAATAGGCTACAATCTAGCTCCCCACCTTGTCTCGAAAAAATATATCTTAATAGGGAAAGCTGTATATTGGCCCCGCTGTAAAAGTATAATGTTTTTATTTTCATAACAAGAGAGAAACATATCTTCAGCTAGATAAGAAAACATTTATTTCTCTTATAACTATTCCTTGTATTACAGTGTAATTCTAATGTCACTTCTTAATATATGTATAACACACATTTAAAGCTGCCCATACAGTAAAGGTCATTTTAAAATCAACAGATTGACAAATTATTTGAGAGTGTCAAGCAATCTTTACACTTACATTATACAATATAACACTGCTCTATACTTACATTATACAGCATAACACTGCTTTATACTTACATTATACAGCATAACACTTCTCTATACTTACATTATACAGCATAACACTGCTTTATACTTACATTATACAGCATAACACTTCTCTATACTTACATTATACAGTATAACCCTGCTCTGTACTTACATTATACAGTATAACACCGCTCTATACTTACATAATACAGTATAACACTGCTCTGTACTTACATTATACAGTATAACACCGCTCTATACTTACATTATACAGTATAACACCGC
>WWET01004821.1:11710-24363 GCA_011038615.1 Limnodynastes dumerilii
TTTTTTTTAGAAAGCTTTTAGCAGTCTATATATAAACTGTTATCTAGTTGATGTTGGTTATAAAAACCCATTGTATAATGCAATTGTGTTTTGGATTGTAAATTATGGCCAGCATCGCTCATGCATACCACTGTACCTTAGATTGTTTCCTGTAGCTTAACATAAAATAGTAATTTAACTAACTTTAATAATCACAAGTTGATCTGTTTTCATGTGTCCATATACTAAAGACACACTTATAAATATCTGTAATTGTTATTAAATTTTCCACACATTGTACAACTACCACTAAAGGCAGTGGTGTTATTTTGGGTTTGTCTTAACAATAAACATTTTAGCTGTAAATTAGGGGTGAGAGGTGGAATCATACAAAGTTGTTTGAGACGTAATCACAGGGGTGTGGGTCCCCGGTAAAAACGGCCCTATTTCAATAGCACTGTTTTCTCCCAGCTAGTTTTTGTGACCTTAACCCTAACCCTCCCTTTCCCGCAGCCTGAACCTATCCCACCATTCCCTGTAGCTTGACCTTAACAGTTTTACCCCGGAGAGGTTACTCACCTTTCCTATGGTCCGGTGAAAACGGCATACTCGCCCATTCTGAAAAAAAAATTCTAAAATGGAGGGGTATTCGAAATAGGGACATCTGAAAACAAACTTTCAGATGTCCCTATTTCTGGATTCCTTACTTCTATGTGGGGACTGCAACCAAATCATGGAATACATGTGTACAGGTAAAAATCCCTACCTTAAAGATTCCACTGCATCCTAACATAAAGGATGAGGTTTTGTCAGAATTGTGGAAAGTACAGAAGGTACTCGGCACACCCTCACTGTACTAATAGCATACATGCCCCCTCCATTATTGCAATCCCTCAAAGCCAAAACGTCGAAAATCCTACAGTAACATTTATAGTACAAAAGTCTGGATTCATATATGAACTGGAAGTGTAGCACATGAAAAATGCAGTCAAAAGAATTGTAAAAAGGTGAAGCCTTAAAAAAGGACTACAGAGGCTATGTGGAAGACCTTATTAGTACCTTTACTCAATCATAAAAAAATCAATCATATCAATTATTGAAATAGGCAAACTGCATAGATAGGTGGTTTATATATGATAAGTAAAATGACAAAGCAATGGTTACTACTAGTAAGTAGTAGCCTTTACTTTTTCTTTTCCTTTTAGGAGAGAAGCCCAAAAAGCTGGGAAGGAATTCTACCCTACCGTCATACCAACCGGGATATGCCCAATCTCTTCTGAACTTGGAAGCTATACAGGTTTGGGCCTGGCCAGTGCCAGGATGGGAGACATCCTAGGAAGACTGACTAGTGAAAGAAGACCGTTTCTCTTCATACGAGGTCACATTTTTACTTTTGTTTGTAAATATAGAACTATTTCTCAGGAGAGAAAAAATCTACAAAACTATTCATTCTCCCCTGGTTTTCATTTATTTATTTCCTATCATTAAGGAATCCTTTATTTAAATTGAATATATTCTTATGACTTGTCTGTTTTTAAGAGGACAGCACTACACATAATTATTGTATTAATGTACCTCTATCTCTGCCCTTTGTTTAAACCAACTTGTATTTATTATGCTACCACATTACAGCAGTAATACTTTGGTGTTATCCCTTTAAAGTTTAATGGAGAACTGACCTTTTAAAATGTAATCGATGACTGTCCCTTTAAAATATAAACATGCTTGTTAAGATGTTCACTATCATGCAATGATATTTTTTTGAGGATGCCTCTTGCAAAATCACCTTATTTTGGTTCATTTAACATGAGATTATATTTATGTGTACTTTGCTGAAGGTCCCGTTAAATAATAAAACCTACTTATGTCACAATATGGATGGCTTAAAAAAAAAAAAAAAGCTGATATTTTAAGATATAGCAAATCTAGAAGATATTTACTATGTCTGGAGACCTTATTTGAAATATTATGGCAAACTGCGATATAATTTCTGGAATTAAAACAAAGGACCAATCAGGAAGATACTGGAACTATTTAAATCCCCATAAGACCATCAGACATTACTTAATAAAAATTACTTTAATAAAAAAGGAAATTCTCCTGAAATGCATCCAGTGCCTGCTACCACTATCCAGTACGCCTACCACTCCAGCCTCTTCACCACTGTGCCTGCTCGGACGTCCAAAACGCAGACTGAGGACTAAGTTCTTTCACTCTGTTCCACTTGGGTACGGTTGCCCCTGGTTTTTGTGTTTTTAATGCAATTACTCATTTGCTGCAGAACTCTCTAACTTTCTTGATTTGCATCTGGCCTAACCATAATATTGCTGCTATTTTGCATTTATGTTTTGTGTTGTATTTTGCATTCTGTATCTTTTTTTTAATGAAGTTTAGTAAAGAATAATATTTTAACCTTTTATTCTTTCTTTATCATCTGTCATGCATTATGGTTCACTACCTAATGAGGATACTATCAATACCTACACTACAACATCTATTTGAAAGGAACTGTTGAAAGTACATTGTCCTTGCTTTTTAACAAGTGACTTATCATGATATATAAACCATCTATCAATGCAGTTTGCCTATTTGAATAATTTTTATGATTGATTAAGGTCTCCCGCATAGCTTTTGTAGTGCTTATTTAAGGTTTCACTTTTTTACAATTCTTTTGATATCTCTTTTCAGGAGTTAGAACACTCCAAGAAGCATTTTATTTGCAGCTTTTAAAGTGTTTTTTTTTTGTGCAGTTTAAATAAGATATTTTTATATATATTGTTTATGGAAAATGCAGTCATTTTTAGGGTTTTTGCACAAGTCTGAATCTGCTCCTATATTTGTTTAATTGGAAGAGCAGCATCAAGTGCCAGATTTTTTAAGCTGAAGGTAAGGAAAAGTGAATATGTAATAGGAAAGTAAGAGATACAATCTGGTTGCAATGGGCAATATCTCTACTTTTCCTTTCCCACAGCTTAGTAAATCTGTCTCCAAATGTTTTAAACGAAGCATGAGTATAAACTTTTTCTGAAAGACAATATAAAGAGGGGAATCACTTGTAAAATACAACTTTTTTTTTACTTTGTATCCTTTATTCAAATTTTTTGACGGAAAACTAAGACATAAAGACACACGTACAATTGGAGCTCTGGTTCCTGTCATATATATTTATTTTCATACATTTCAACAAGCTCTTGTGTAAATTTAGAGCTACAAACTTTTTTAACTCTCTTACTTGACTCAGTTTTACATTTGTCTGTGTCTTCTGCATCCTTAAAATGCTTTCTTCAAGCTGTTAAATTAAATCTCGATTTCTTTATTCAATTTCAGCTGCTGTTATTTGATTATGACAAGGTGGAACTGGCAAATATAAACAGACTCTTTTTCCAGCCACATCCGACTGGTTTTAGTAAAGTTGAAGCCACAGAGAACACTTTGAGGTAAATTTGTTTTTTAGAATATTAGATTTCAGTTGTGTTTCTACATATCTTTTATTGGTTGTTTATATAAACTATCAAACCTGTATTTGGTTAAAGTGTGCTGAAGGTTTAGAACTTTAAGTCTAATATTATTTTAGATAGAGAATTCTTGGTGGTGAGTGGAAACGTGGATGCTGGCAACCATTCCTGAATGTCTCTCTGAGTGTTCCCTTGTTATCTGTTGTATACAGCAGAAGGATAAGGGTCTGGTTACCCTATGAATACAGTTACCCCTAATATGCAAGTAATATTAAACAGCCAGCTGTGTACTCATAAGTATATATTTCAATGTTAGAAGAACAGAATTGTGCTTTAAGTTTTATTACTATTTATATAGTTTTTTTCTCCTCATTTGCATTTTTTTATTCCTTTTTATCATTTTACTTTGTTTATAGTATTTTTGCCTGAAGTACGGCTGGCAACCCGACACTGACGATCTCTACACATGGAGTCTACGCGCACCATTGAGACTGAGTGGCTGAGTTGCACTTCCACCTTTTTTTAGGTGCAAGTGTAGACCTGAGCAATACCATGTTGAATTGCAAGGGGAGGCAGCTTTAAATTGTAAAACCAGAAATAAAATTAGGAGGTGAAGTTTCTTAGTTCAACTCTAATTTATAGAATAAACATAAAACTATGCAGTATTTTAGTTCTTTGTGTAAAAGTAATGTATTTTCCCTGCATGCTAAATTTTTTAAATTAATTAACACCCCTTACTTTGAAAAATGGTTTAGCCGAGCTGTACACCTCCACCTAAAAAAAGGTGTAAGTGCATCTCCGAATCAGCCCCTGAGACTGCTATCGTCCAAGGGAGTTGTGTAATTGTCCCCGCTTATGTAACCATCTGTTTGCTACTGCTCCAACATATTATTGCACCTATCTTTTGCTTGGATATTAATTTTATTGCATTTGACCTCTCCCCCTTCAAGTCATCATCGCACACTGCAAACTAGTGTGATTTATATATAAGAATCTGTATTACATTAACATTGCATCTAGGACTGAGCTGTGGTATTTGTGATCTTGCCTCTTATATGTTATATTGTAACGTTACATTCTAAGGTTCAGCAATCCCTTAGCAAATTCAATTTCGCATATTTTATATATATTTATTCTGTCTTTATCAATTAAAAATGTTTTAATTTAGCTTATGCTGATTAAACCCAGAGGTCCACATTGTGATAGCTGTGTTATAGGGTGCTGCTGGGGTGCCCACACAATCGTTTTTGTTTGCTATTAACATACTAGAGAATGTCAGCTAGAATCTGGTTGCTAATGACAACATCTCCACCTTTTCAAACCCACAGCGTAGTAAATCTGGCCCTTAGTCTTGTAAATGGACATTACTTTTTTATAATTACGTACAGCACGTACGTAATTTCACAGTTTAGAAGGTTGTGCATATGTGTCTTCTTATGGCGTAATATTGGTTGGTGTACGTAACGTTTGTTACATACGCCAAGGGTTACGGCAGAGGGGCTGTCCCCTCAGTTACGATCGTCGTATCTCCGCCGCAAAGGCGGAGATACAGATGTAAATTAGGGGGCGGGGCTGGGAATGGCCCATTACGATCAGGTATATGGCTGCTATAATGCCAGTCGTAATGACCTTGGGTGTCCGTAGGTCTGGATCCGGCCCTATGTGCATCATATGTAGATGTTACATAAACATAAAGGGAAAAGTTCATTAAATATAATTAAAAAGTATTACCCAATTGACAAAGAGAATTTATTGCATTTCATCTGATAAATATAAATCCATCAGAATTAGGACTTTTAAACATTTTCTATGGAAATGCACACTAATAGCCGAGCTGTACACTTGTACCTAATTTATCCTTACTCCCAAACTCTGAATCAGCCCTCAAATGTTTTTCCTTATCCTCCCCTGGCAGTATACACAACTGGGTATTTCCTCCCTGATATAGGAGCCAGACAGGAAAAGAAGACACCCCCCGGATGTATATAAGGGTTCCTCCTCCGTTACCAGGTGTCTTCTTTTCCTGTCTGTAACATAGGCGTCAGTTCTTAGTTCCTAGAAGTTTTGACTTACCTCCGCAGCGGTGTTGTGCTCTCCGGTCCGCATCTCTGGAAGCAGCGGGGGAGGTGTGTACCGGCCTCTATAGCTCCGTTTTTCAACAGAAGCCACGCTCTGTCCTTTTTCCCTTGGGGGGGGGGGGCAATGAATTGGTGCTTAAACGCACAGTATCCAGACCTGAAGTGTAGCAACTAGCGCACTTCTGTTAGGCTCCACGTGGGCACCACCATTTTGGGGAAGGCTGCATTAACAAAACGGCAGAAATCACAAGTGAAGCACCTGTAAGTAATTAAAGGGGCATTTAAATGCCAGTTTGGCGCCAACTCCTTGCTGAACATCAAATCTTTGTTTGAGAAATCAGCTGTTAGAGGAATCTGATTCATCTGCAAAACAATCTTGTTCCCTGCATGATAAAAAATGTCACAAGAAAAATGGTCACAGTCCCTGCGTTCTGGGTAAGTCAGTGTAGTTTGTGCTATTATTATTAGTATTAAAAGAAACCGTTAGTAAGCTTTTTCTTTTCTATACAGTTCTGAAAAATCCAGTAAAGAAAGCGCTTCTGGCTCAGGCCATAAGAAGCAGAAGATAGACAAGTGTGCTCTGTGTGATACCATGTTACCGCCTGAATCTGCATTAACCCTTTGTACTACTTGTGAAGAAAAGGAGCAACAACAACTTTCCTCACAAATGTCTGACTTCATACAGATGTTGAAAGTAGCCCTTGCGGATACATTTTTGACTAAAGAAGACTTAAATAAAATGTAATTAAAAAGGCCTAGACCACCAATCTGAGGAGTCTGACCCGGAGGAGGGAGCATATATTCCGGGAGAATCACCGGTCTCTGATGTGGAATCAGTCAAGTCCAAAGAGGAAGAATCCATAAATACTGACCTATAAAACATAGGGAGATTATAGGAGCACTAAATACTTGTGTAATTTAGCTGATAGGGGCTGCCTGGACCCGATGATCAGTCCACAAATCATCCATAGTATAGATAGGGGAAAAAGAGGTCTCAACCCGTCTGGGGTGATATTGGTCTTGGCGCTCTCCTGATTCCTTTTAAATTTAGGGTGTAACGGTAAATTGTTCATAATGTCACAATTAATATATTCCTAAATGTGCATTCATACACAGGTAAGTAAATGGCTAGGGTATATAGGCTCACTGTTCAGTTGCTCGGTGTCCGCGAGTTTGTAGTCTATCCTCTCGTTGTGTTCGCGTTCTCCCACTGTGCTGGCGGGTCTGTGTCCTTGGATGGTGCGCCTCGTGTCTGTTGTGCGTGCCTGGTTGGCAGATGTGTCACTTTTGCTTCCTTCTCTGGGTTCTCCTTGGATATCGTCGCTCCAAGCTTCGGCCCGTGATTGACGTTTTACCCGTGGTGATAGGATGACAAGAGAAGCAGGAGCCGCATCATAGTGCAGTATTTATTAATACAGAAAATCAAGTAATAGATAAAATATACTCATAAAAGGAGTGGACATTAAAATATAATGTCAAATGCACATAATTAAATGATTCCAACGTTAGCACCGTGGTATCTATGTCTTTATAACCAACGTTTTGTTGGGCTCAGCCAACTTCCTCAAGGTTTACAGGTCATCTTTATTTGGGATGGATTGGTCGAGGATCTTGAGGCCTTTGTCACCCATATCAATAGGAACGACAGGAACCTCCAGTTCACCACTAGCCACAGCAGGCCAGACGCCACATTCCTGGACCTAGACATATACATCAAAAACCATAAAATACACACCAAAACCCATTTCAAAACAGTTGATTGCAATAGCTTTATATTGTCATCTAGCAACCACTATCATAATTGGTTAGAAAATATACCGAAAGGTCAGTTTACCTGCCTAAGACGGAACTGTACAGAAACAGAAACATTTGTGACACAGGGACTTCCTAGAGAAGGAGTACAATAAGGAAAGGGTTAACAAAGCCTTCAAAGAGATATTAGAAACAGAAAGGGATAGTCTCCTAGAATATAAAGATAAGAAAGGCACAACGAACAATATTGTGCTACCATTCGTAACCCAATACTCAGACGCAGCTTCCCAGATTCAAAAAACAATTAGGAAACACTGGCACATCCTTCTCAAAGATGAAATCCTAAGAGACATATTACCACATAAGCCTAAAATAATATACAGAAAAGCCCCCACATTAAGACAGAAACTAGTGTTAGGTGCATTCAAATCAGAAGAGGAAAAAGGGAGAACTGAAAACACTGAATGGTTAAGAGAAAAAAAAGGATTTTACCATTGCAACAAATGTATTGCATGTAAAATAGCTAGGATCAGACAGACAAAACCCACTACACACTTTACGGGACAGGACCCAAACAACCAAAAAGAATTCCCCATTAAGGAAAGAATAACCTGTAGTAGCAAAAATGTTATATATATGATAACATGCCCATGTGGGCTCAAACATATAGGAAGGACATGCAGGGAACTAAGTATGTGAATTGGGGAACATATAAGAAACATTAAGGCAGGAAAAGAGACACATAGCCTCTCGGACCACTATAAGCTACATCATAACCAAGACCCCTCCTCCATCAAATTTATCAGGATACAAAGACTCCATAGACATTGGAGAGGAGGAGATCTCCAGAGGATCTTGAACCAAACCGAAAGCAAATGGATCTACACATTGGGGACCTTAGCACCAGAAGGTCTAAACTTAGACTTTGAACTGGCTTCATTCCTATAAGAGACTTTTCTGAAAATACACTTGTTAGAACAACTCTATTTATATATATATATATAAAAAGCAAGGCAATGCCTGGCACTCTAGCCATTACTCAGTAACTAAATATGCATTTCTCTGGTTTTTATTTTAAAGATAGAAATGCATATTTAGTTACTGAGTAATGGCTAGAGTGCCAGGCATTGCCTTGCTTTTTGTACAAATCCCCTGTCTAGTGCACCTGCCGTGTATATTACTTTAACAAGCTAATTTGAGCAACCTCTCTTTGGATTTTATATATATATATATATATATATATATATATATAGATATATTATGTGTATTGACAAACTGTTTTTTGTTATGTATATCGAAACTGTTACCACAGCGACTTTAGTCAGAAACAACTACAGTATGTAAGCCCTACAAGATTGAGTCAATTATACAGCACTAAGTCTCCCACAACGTATATATAAGGCACTTGATTTAACCGATATCCATGAATATATCTGTTTGGGAAAATATTCATATACCTCCTGCTACATTCCCACATATTAGATATCTCCGAATATATAAACAGGACCTGCCCAGGGATAAGACAGCATATATACTAGATGTATACCACTCTACCCACTCCCACGTATTAGATATCTCTGAATATATGACCAGGACCTGCCCAGGGATAAGACAGCACATGTACTAGCTGTATACCACTCTATCCACTCTTCAATAAAAATAATACCCATAGATATACTAATCACCTAATAATGGTCAGGGACCTCCATGAAAATAGGAATCCCTAGTGAAGATCCTGTCTCCTTTAATCTATGTCCTAGAGAAAAAAATGGAAGGAATACACACTAAAAGAAACATTGTTTCTTTACCCTTGAAATAGGTTTATAGAACGATACATTTGAGGAACAATAAAATAACAACCAAAAATAACAAAACATATACACAGAAAGGAGTCATAGAAGAATACATTGTTTATTTACATGATGGCCAGAGATTATGAAAACAAAAAAAATGAACTGCTGTAATAGAGATTCTCCCACCGACATCACAGTGTACAACATGAGAGGTTTCCCCGCCGAAGGAGACGAACATATAGCCATCAGACTAGCACTGACAAAAGTAAGCCACTCATCAATTCGCCAAAAGAGTCGGGAAGTGCAGCGCCATCACTTACGTGACATGCAGGCAGGGAAGATCACCTAGAATGAAATAAAGATAAAAGAAAAATGGAGTAATTATTCATACTATTTTCGCATTGTGCTAGGTGAATACATAATTATAGCGCTGTAAATAACAAATAAATAAAAAATAAATCTATATCCAATAGGAAAATGGAGAACCAATAGCCAATAAGAACCATACCACACACCTGCAAACCAGTATAAATACCCCCCTCACCTGTAAACCCTGAGGAAGTTGGCTGAGCCCAATGAAACACGTTGGTTATACAGACATAGATACCACGGTGCTAACGTTGGAATCATTTAATTATGCGCATTTGACATTATATTTTAATGTCCACTCCTTTTGTGAGTATATTTTATCTACTACTTGATTTTCTGTATTAATAAATATTACACTATGATGTGGCTCCTGCTTCTCTTGTCATCCTATCACCACGGGTAAAACGTCAACCACGGGCCGAGGCTTGGTAGGCTCCACTTACGCGTTTGGAAACCTCCGGGGTTCTTTTTCTCAAAGTGAACCTCGGAGGGTTTGAAACGCGTAAGTGGAGCCGACCTACAATCCGACACTGAGGACCTTGCGGACACCGGACTTTGCCACGATCATCTGAAAGAGTGATACCCGGGCCATTCCGACAGAGACTACAGAATACCATCCTAAGATCTGGACATTATCTGGTATGCATGGGAACTCATAGTGCTGGAGCTAGAGTTTTTTAATTGCTACTAATGACATTTTAATGATGATAAGTGAAGTAAATAAATTTGTGTGAAACGAGTGGGAGTTAAACCAGCGACTTTATCTTCAACTAGTAAGAAGATGGGTGAAACTCCATGTGGATCTAATGGCAACAGCCAAAAATGCCAAAGAGAAGAAATTCTTTTCCAGGTTCCAGGACAATGAAGCTATGGCGGTGGATGCTTTAGCAAGACATTGGGACTTCCAATTGGCCTACGTTTTCCCTCCAGTACCACTAATACAGCTGACCCTGAATAAAATCTACAAGGGTCATACAACAGTGATTGCAGTCTTACCTTTCTGGCATCGCAGGGTCTGGTTTTCCCAGCTGTTATACCTGGCAATAGACAAACCTTGGACTTTACCTGTTTCGGAAAGCCTATTGCACCAGGGCAAGCTATACCATCCATGTCCGGAATCTCTTCTACTGACGGCATGGCTACTGAAGTCTCCAATCTGAAAGAACAAGGTCTGTCGGCTAAGGTAATCAATACTCTTATGAAAGCACGTAGACCTGTTACTATGAAGGTTTATTACAGAATATGGGACATATTTGTAAATTGGTGTAATGTTTATGGCCAT
Organism: Limnodynastes dumerilii; assembly: GCA_011038615.1. Taxonomy (NCBI): domain Eukaryota; kingdom Metazoa; phylum Chordata; class Amphibia; order Anura; family Limnodynastidae; genus Limnodynastes; species Limnodynastes dumerilii. Next base: position 22,419 of record WWET01004821.1, read on the forward strand.
AAGCCTAAACCTTTCATTCTAAACACTATTTTAAAGTTTTTGCAGGGAGGTTTGGACAATGGCTTAGCCTTAAGCACACTGAAGGTACATATTTCAGCATTAAGTGTAATGTTTGACACAGATCTGGCCCAAAATAAATATATAAAACTGTTTATTCAAGCAACTACTAGAATTAGGCCAGGGATAAAGAGTTAGGGTAATGAAAGGGGAGGGTAAGGCATAGGGTAATAAAAAGAGAGGGTTAGGTAATAAAAAGGGAGGTTTAAGGTTAGGCTACGGAGAGGGGATTCTTAGTGTTAGGCTGTGGCAAAGGGAGGTTTAGGGTCAGGCAATGAGAGGGTTATAGTAGTGGAAGGGGAGGGTAAGGATAAGGGTTAGGGTAGAAAACTATTTCCCATTTGGTGTGTAGGCTTTCACTCCCTGGAACATTAATTGCTTCTCCTTTTCGAGGCAGAAGCAATCAATTCCGGAAACTATTCTAAATTAAGTCTAATTTGAAAAAGGCTTGTTCGCACCAGCAACCCCCTGGTCATAAAGTCAGTTATTATGGTCTCTCAGGGCTGCTCTTTGCTTATTATTATTTTTCCACTATTTGGTTTTAATTAGTTAAGCTTCCATAAGACTGTATTTCAGCTTCCTTCATTTTATACCAATTGCTGAAATGGGGTTTATGATCTTTGCATTTTTTTTTGGAAGTATAAATAGCCAAAAAAGTAAGCGCTAAAAGCACATTCCAATAAAAAAATGTATTTTATTTAATAGACAATACATAAGCTAAATAGCACATAAGGGATGACTGCTGTAAGTCATGAGTGGGACTAAGGGACTCACAATCACTATAAAAAATACAAAATTAAAATATATATAAAAAATAACTCAAGGTTAAAATCCGTATAAATACCTCTCCACTGATATGGAGGTCAGTGAATCACACCTATTGAAAATAAATGTCATAAATTCACGGGCGTCCCCGTGAAATATTTGCTCAACCCCAGAATAATAAATACGTCTTTTGATGATACCCTGCAGTGGGGGTTTAATAGAAGCCTTCAGATGTGTATCAATTAGATGGCAAATATTAGAACAGGATTATGATGTAGCCAAGTACTGTTGACCTCAAAGCATGTCAATCACCGATGAATATAGCCAGGAGAGTTACTCACACAATAAACAGAGATCCAAACCGCAGCCTTTCGGCTGTAACCAGTGTTGTGCAGGAGGTAATATGGGAAAGCTGTAAGTGCGGCAACGGACTCATACGAATGCCGCACTGATGGTAAGCACTTCGTCCATATAAATCTCCCGCTACAGACAGGAGCAGGTGATCAGCCCAGAATCCTGGTACAATACCCCCGAAGGGGCTAGATCGATTGTACGAATGCTGTGGCAGTTAGAATGAGCGGTGTATCTCCTTCAAAAACCCCAAGTGGGGGAGAGACTACCAATGATGACCGGCTGTAATGATTGGTGGTAAGCGGTGATAGCACAACAAAGGAGAGGTGATCGGCAGAAATAAACTTTGGAAAAAATCTCTATGAGAGTGAATGAGAGACGCAGTGCATCCCCAAAGCAAGTCAATAAATCCTTTACGCGTTTCTCCAGGTAGCCTGGTTTCTTCAGAAGGAAGGAAGGAATAGGAAGTAGAACCTATGTTTAAATAGCCTAGTAATTAATTAATTAGTTAGGTGCAGCTGCCGTGTTCAGTATATTCATCTCTTACTTTGTAAAGATTGACACGGATTGAGCCTACACTTTTATACATATAAAAAGCATATGAAATACATGCCAACAAACAACAAAAATTATTTATATTGGTGCCAGAATGTTTTATATTTAAAAAGATAAAAATAAAAATACTAACAAATATACAAGAAAGAAAAAGGAAAAAATGATAAAATAAAAATACAGAAAACACAAAAAAACCACAAAGAAGTTAAGAAACATA
>WWET01004821.1:25092-44669 GCA_011038615.1 Limnodynastes dumerilii
TGTTACAGCTGCCTTCTAACGGCAAGCTGCACGCACTGCTCCTATCCCCATTAATATCTTACCTTGCTCCAGTGGATTCCCCTGCCGGCAGGCTCCTTAGCAGCAGCATCCATACTACCTCCAAACTGTGCCGCTTCTCTGTTAGCCACATGCTCTGTCTGCAGGGTTCTTATGCCTTCTGCTGCTTGTGTCACTTCCTGGGTTGGGACTGGGTTTGCTGGCCAATCACTGTGCAGCTGTCTCTATTTAGTCTCCCTCTCACTTCTCCCAGGTGCTGGTTATAGAGTCTGTTTCAGCCCTGTGACCTGCTTCTTACCTTGTGTGCCTAGTGCTTTCAGCCTAGTGAATTGATTATTGTCTGACCCACTTACCTGCCTATTTCCCTGCCTCGGTTTGCCCTGTGTATCCAGTCCTGGTTCTTACCCTTATTTGTACCTACCTTCCCAGCTATACCTACCTTTACCTTGAGTGCATGTTAATGTTACCTCTTCGGAGGCCCCGCTGTGTGAGTGTGGGCGTGCAAGTCCTCGTGCGTCTCGTCCAGTCCCGTGAACAATCTTCTGTCTCTCGTGCTGGGTTTTGTGTTGTTTGTAGTTCGTCGCAGTCCGGTCTCTTCCGGACTGGTTCTGTTCCCACTTGCTCTGCTGCTCCTTTCCCGCTATCCGGTTTACACTCCTGGGTTCGCCTTCTATTCTACGAGCGCTGGTTCAACGGGGTCCGTCCAGGCTATTGGGCCGCGGCCAATTCCATCCCCGCCATCAGGGGCCCTGGTGAAAACCCCCCGATAGTAGAGTCTCCGGGCTCCGGCATCCGCCTCGGTCACTACCTACCTTTCTTCAGTGGCCACCCCGGTTCTCTCCGAGGTAAGCCCGAGGCGCCGCTACACTCCGCTACATTCCCCACGACTACTCCGGTCCTTATTCAGGTAAACCCGGAGTGTCGTAACAGAGAGTGGGGTTTATTATAAAAAATATTGTGTCGGTGCTCAGAGAAGCGCACATGTAGTTGTCTTGTGGTCCTTAATTTTATTATTTTTTGGAAGTAGTTTAAGTAATGCTTAAAGCAGGTACAGCAGACTGGACAAGAAAATTTATTTCAGTACTGTAAAACAATAAGAGACGGTGATCATCATGATGAAGACATTGGCCCAGATCCAGACCCACATTAAGTATGTGCCTGGGTCCCTCCATAAGATCATGTAGCGGGGAGTGCACTCCCACGCTCAAGGTAGTAAATCTGGACTTAAATATTAGGACTAGGTCAGACCTGTCACGTTCTCGGGCTGATCAAGACTGGGTACGGGTTGGTGAGCAGATGCAGTGAATATGAAGCTGGGTGGCTTTAAATAATGATTGTGCATATGACCCGGTGCAGGATGGGTGACTCCTGGAGTAGGATGAAAATACACTTCAGACCGGACAGGTGGGCAAGGTGATTCCAGACTGAAGTGGAATAATACAAACTGTAGACCTTTAGAATTGAGACTCAGGTAGGTAGGTAAGCAAGTCTCAGGCGGGTAGGTATGCACAGTTCCAGGTAGGTCGGTAGACACAGACTCAGGCAGGTAGGTATGTGCAGTCTCAGGTAGGTAGATATGCTGAGAGTCAAGCAGGTAGGAATGCTGAGAGTCAGGCAGATAGGATATGCAAAGTCTCAGGCAGATTGGTATGTGCAGTCTCAGGCAGGTAGATATGCTGAGAGTCAGGCAGGTAGGTATGCTGCGAGTCAAGCAGGTTGGATATGCAAAGTCTCAGACAGGTAGGTAGGCACGGACTCAGACAGGTAGGTATGTGCAGTCTCAGGCAGGTAGGTATACTGAGAGTCAGACTGGTAGGTAGACAAGTCTCAGGCAGGACAGATATGCTGCAAGGCAGGCAGGTAGGTAGACAAGTCTCAGGCAGGATAGATTTGCTGCAAGGCAGGCAGGTAGGTAGACAAGTCTCAGGCAGGATAGATATGCTGCAAGTCAGGCAGGTAAGTAAACAAGTCTCAGGCAGGATAGATATGCTGCCAGGCAGGTAGGTATGAACCAGGCTCCTGGAGCAACCTGCCGAAAGCCGAATACACAGCGGGGACGGAGCGGAATGGCAGCCGTGAGCAGACCTCGGATGGGGTAAGTGATGCAGCTTTTGCCGCGTGTTGTGACAAGACCTAGTCGTAATGGGGCTTCCCCCACCCAGCCAACTAATTAACGTGCCTATCTCCGCCTTTATGGCGGAGATACGGCAATCGTAAATTGAAAGCCGGAGCACTATTTAAGTGTGACGGTTCAAATAACTTATTCTAACCGCACATTCAGTGCTTTCAACCACACCATTTGCTATAGCAGTTTTTTCTACAGACCTCCATTGGGTGTATCTTTTTGCTCTTCTGGTTTTTTCACTGGTTTTAAAACCATTTCTCACAGTACCTGTGGCCAGGGTACCTAGTGTATTATGGGTTTGGTATTGCAGGAATACTAATTTGTTTTTATTTATTTATGTTTAATAAAATTTCAAGATTGTTGGTATCAAGGAGTTTAATATTTTTTATATATTATTTTTTTTATTTTTTAGTGTGCGTAATTTCCCTGTCGGCTGTAGCTTAGGGTCTACCTCATTCTCAGTAGTGAGGTAGTGTGCCTCAGCATTGATTAAAATGTAAAAGTGTATCTGGACATCTTTCTTAATTTTTACAACTCCTTAACATAAAGGATGATGAGTGGATAGGATGTTTTGTATGGATATATACATTATATGCTCTTTACCAACTAGAAGTAAGTATCTTTGTTTCAGATAGTCTTTAATAGTTTAATTATAGGTAAACAAAAGAAAATAAATGCATAACTCATTAAAAAAAAGAAAAGAAAAAAAAGGAATAAAAAGATCTTAGAAATTAGAGTAAATTATAAGTAAAATCAGAAAGATGATGCAATAGACATAGGGCCAGATATAATAAGCTGCGGGTTTGGAAAAGTGAAGATGTTGCCCATAGCAACCTATTTTAGTTGACATTCTCTAGTATGTAAAAAGAAAGAGAGAGCTAGAATCTGATTGGTTGCTATAGGCAATATATTCACTTTTCCAAACCCGCAACTTAGTAAATCTGGTCCATTGAGTTTATTTTTGTGACTGTTAAGATTCTGGGCCGTATTCAGAAATCCGTCCATTGATCGGGCCGCAAATATATGCAGGGACGGAGCAAGTTACACCCACCAAAACCCCAGTTACTCCCCTTGCTTCTCCGTGCCCATGGAGACTTCCACCTCCGTAGACTAGCTCTAACTTTCCACAGTCATTTCCGTGTGTATGTGTCCTTCGTCCGTGCATATCTTTGTAATCGCGCCCACTTCACTTAATTCGTGGTATTTACTAACCATCGATTTTTAACTGCGATTTTAAATCCCCGTCGAGATGCATCTATTAGAAAAGCACAGTGATTTTCCCTTAAAAAATCGCAGTCGCTTTGTTTAAAAAAAACAAAAAACAGAAACGCAGCATGGATAAAATGGTATAGAGGATAATCTGCGCACTATATTCTAAGCTGCCAAGGGTATAATCTTCAGGGATGTCTCAATCCCTAAAAATAAATAATGGAAAAAAAGAGAAGAGTAACCTCAAAGCGCTATGAAACCCACAGGGGAAGTGTCAGGGTTGGTAAAATGACATAAATAAATCCAAATGGGATGAAGAGTAGGTGGTGATGTGAGGCTCCTCCTTCCCCTCACGGGGACAACAATGATGGGGAAGAAGATGATAGAAAAAATATTTATTAATACCTAAACATCACTAACAACATATATAAGTGGGAACTGAAAGTCCATACCAGGGAGATGGTGAAATGAGCAGAGAGCCAAACGTCCGCAAAAAAGATGTGACACCCGGGTGGGCAGATCGCTGGGCTGCTGCTGTGGTCCTGGTAATGGTGCTGGGTCCCCTGTGCCGCTGACTGACGCGTTTCAGACGCTCCCTGCGTCCTTTTTCAAAGTCTGTGCGGCATGTGAATCTGCTTCCTGTTTTCATCTGTGGTCTTCTTCCTGATTGGATGTCGTGGGCACGTGATCGTCATTGGGGATTTGCATGTAGTAAAATTGCAAAACTGACACTTCCCAAAAATAGAAATTTCGCAGTTTTGCACATTTAATCATAATGAACCCTTGATCAGGGATTAAAGGTGCTCGATTAACTTATAAAATGACATGAAAAGTATAAAAAGTATAAAAAACGGGTGGCAACAGCGCCACAGTGGTGAAAAAATAAAGTGTATGCTAGAGGGATATGTTCAGTGTGTGAGCAATCATAAAGTGCTTATGGTGAAGGCATTAATATGCCATACATTACTTATATGTGAACCTATTTATTAATATTTATAGATTTAAAAAGCATGAGTGAAATAAATGTGATGAATAATAGAATATAGACATAAAAGGATAAAGCATTACTTGATTTCTACAAGAGACCTTGATCACAAGTCTATCAGACACTAGGTCAAGAAGATTGATACAAATAAGCTTCAAAATAAAACTTCTGTGATGTGGTAGCAATACACAATCATACTAGGATTATTTAAACATAAGCCAAAAATAGTGTGAAATAAACATACCCAAATACATTAACATACATGTGTGCCTAAAACAAACATTTAAAATGGATTATATTGCCCCCTACTCTGTAAAATTACCCCCGGTGGCCACCCTGTTTTGTACTAAATGTGTTGTGATGTACTGTGTGTTGCATAAGTGAAATAAGAAATTTTAAGACTCACTGTTTAGCTGTCATCATTCTTTTTTCAGCACCGGAGACAGTGTAGTAGGCTTAGACGGCTTAACATGCTGACGCTGATATCACTACAAGGCTCAGCAATGCTGAGCCTTGTAGTTCTATCAGTGCAGCCATGCTAAGCATTCCAGACATGCTGTGCTTGCATTTTGTAAAGAGAAAAACACATGTCAAGTATATTGACGTGTTTTTCAGGTACGGTGTGGGGCGCTTTCATTGAAAGCACCCCACACACAAGACGATTTATTTTTCTATGATTTGCCGACAATCTAAAGGCGATTTAGGCAAATTGCCTTTAGTGAATATGGCGATTTGTATTTTTTTAATGGCAAACATCTGGACGATTTCTGTCTAGCGATGTTTGCCAGGTCAATTTTGCTAAAGGCTAAAGTCCTGGGACTTTAGCCTTTAGTGAATACGGCGATTGCATAATTGCCTGCAAAATCGCCCTTTGTAAATATAGCCCATACAATGTACATATATAAAGTTTCCACACTGAATTTTAAACTTGTAACTCTGATGGTATATGGGCCACTAGGTGGTGGTGTTGACTAGTTTTAGCTTACAATATGGCTTAGGGATCATTTATTTACAGTGTTTATGCCTGCTCATTTCCTATGAATTTTTTTTGTCACCAGTGTTTGGAAGAGTGTAAATCACAATACTGGTGGAGTCATTGGAGTCGATTCCCAGTAAACAGGCTTGTTGATTCAAGGCATAATTTCCCAGAAAGATGGAGGGCCTGATTCAGACTTAAGAAGGAAGTTGAAATTAAGAGGGGAAAGTTACTCCTGGGCTAAGCCATATTGATTTTAGGGGGACTCAAGTTAATTGTATTCTTTGCATGCAGGAATATATCTTTGAATTGATTATTGCACACAGATAATAAGCAGCTTTACTTTTACACTGTTATTTAGACTTGGGCTGGGAAATATCACTCTCAACTCTAACCTTCCTCAATTAATTTCAATCTCTGAATCAGGTCCTTAATTTCAAGAGCCTTAAGTCTGAATCAGGCCCGGAGTGTTTAAAGTATGACTGATTCTTTGACCCAGCTACAGCTGAATGTCTTGTAGTTCAATGTAGTTCCCTGCAAATTATGATACAAATTAATATGATTATGGACAATATTTGTGGATGTCCAATAATTAAAAAAAAATTGAATAAACTGCCTGAAAATACATTATACTTAGCCATCACTTTCCCTGCATTAAAGTAAATGAAAATTATTAGATTTGAGCAATAATAAAAACATAAAATTTCAGACATTAGGAAGTACTCATTAGTAGTTGGTATAACTTCAGTACTTTGAACATATAGGATGGCTTTAAATCCAGACATTTGGGGCAGATTTACTAAGCTGCGGGTTTGGAAAAATGGAGTGGTTGTCCATAGCAAAAAATCAAACTCTAGCTGACAGTCTCTAGTATGTAATAGGAAAATGAGAGCTAGAATCTGATTGGTTGTTGTGGGCAACATCTCCACTTTTCCAAACCTGCAGCTTAGTTAATCTGACCCTTGGAAAGTGGACTTCTGATCTATAGATTATGTACTGTATATAATATTTTTACAAATAACTCGGGCAAGGAGGTGGGGAGTCAGTCTAGATGGGGGAGAGTCATGCTGCGTTCCCCCTTCTATCAGATTTGTGCGTAGTATACGCGGTGAGAACTGCTTATGAAAACATTGCCAGCAGCTGATATCTTAGCTCTGTCCTATGCCAGGCATGGTCTTTTTCTCTCCTCTGCCTGCAGAGGACAGCTAAGCTGTCAGCTGTTGGCAATGTATTTATATACCGCTCTAAGTACTTATAGACTGCTGAGCACTGTATAAGTTGACATTGAAAGTTTAGAGCAAGTCATCTTTGGATGCAGAGCTGGAGGCTGGCATAGGCTCCCCTCTCCTTTAAACTTCATATTGGCTGTACCCCTTGCTCCCTCAGTAGTTACGCTACTGCTTAATAGTAAGACAGGTACATACAAAATACACAATAAATACAGAGATGAAAAGACAGCATGATGGCCCACAGGGGCCATAAGGATATTCTCCAAGTCAGGGGCATAAAGGGACCAGTTGTAGGAATTTCAGGAGGGGGAATAGTTTGGAGAGGGATGAGTTGGGAAAGGTCAATAGATAAAGTAGGGAAATATGAGTTTGATATGGGGAATACAGCGCTCCGTCGTGTCGGCAGCTTCACTATAAACTTTCAGGGGATTGCACGAAGAGATCCCCAATGACAGTATTAATAAACAATAAAGATGTAAGTCTGCAGATAAAGCGCAAATGACATGGTAATGGATAAGTCAGAGAGGGTAGCTCACAGTTCTGGAGTCCTTGTAATATATCAGGATATGGATTCAGGAATGTTGATCACTCTGTCGTGAGTTTTCTGGCTTCTCCGTTGCTAGCGTCCTCCTTGTGCACCGATGTGTGCCTCCTTCAGGTATCGTTGGTCAGCTGGTATCTCAGCTACTCGTCCTCCTTCCGGATAGCAGATCTGACAGGCGCTCAACTTCTGTTCTGCGTATCACCCGTGAGGAAAAAGAAGAAACAAGGCACCTTGCCCGAGTGCAATATTGTTTTATTTCACAACAAATATAAAAGCAGTTTCTTCAAATAGATACTCACAAAATGAGTTCTTTCAATAATCATATAAAGGTTTCTTTGCAATACCGCAGTTCCGTACAGTAACTTTTTATGGGTCAATTGCCAAAAGTCCCTAGGTTACACGTGTGGGTTGCTGAGGTGATTGTTAGAATCAGGATGTATTTCCAACGCGTTTCAACCGTAATGTCGGTCTTTATCAAGGCTAAAAGTGCTGATATCCTATACTCCTATTTATAGGGGTTATACTCCACCCCTAAAAAGTTAAAAGAATCTTTTTCTTTTAAAACAATGATACTCTATCTAGTTATTTTGTTTGTTTTATTTAAGATTAAAGGCATTTAAAAGGCTGAATTCTATTGAAGTATTTAAAATAAAATGGGATAAAAGAAGAGTTTTAAAATCAAAGGTTTACAATAATAAGACTTCTATGTTATTAATTATCATATGGTGATAAGACCCATTTTCATCTGAAACCCATTTTTAACTTAATGTTTGCCTATTTATTTATTTATTTATTGTTTCCCATGAGAAGTGACTCATTTTGCTAAAATATAGTAACACACAGAGCCAAAGACCTACTATTTATTACAGAAGTTCAAGAGTCACTGCAACATATGTCATGATTTTTGGTGTGGTGTTTAATAATGTGCTATCTTGGCTTCAATTCACACTTTTCCTTCCAGATTAGCCATTTATTACCCCAATGCTGTTTCAAAAGCTTATCAACAAGCAAACATAGATTTGAAGAAGAAAATGCAGATGGTGAGTTTCATTTTATTGAATAAACATAATACAGTTTGCTTTAGCTATTTTATTTCAGCAATGAGAAGGAAATTCATTTTGAATAGGCCAAAAAAAAATCTGCATTTGATTTTTTTTGTAAATGAGTTAAGCAGTTGCTATTTTAGGGTATATTACACAGGTCTGGCAAAGTCAATTATGTTAACATATTTAGCATATACCTAATTTACATGTAATAGGTTTTTTCACAGAGTTAATAAGACTCGTCAAGGAGTTAAGCAATAATTCTGTTATCTTTCATCGGAATCTTACTGTGTTTTTCCTTGTCCAGCAAAGAGAAGAAGAAAAAATAAACGGAATAACAACACTCAGGCTAATTCTGTTATGTGAGACCTAGAAGAGTTACTTCCTCCGAGTGCAAGGAGTACTCTCCGGCTACAGACTACTGAAACAGGTATGTGAGGATATGAATTTGGAAAAAGGACAATGGCTCAAAACTGTTATGAGACCAGGTAAAGTTATTGGCAGATATGTCTTAATCTGGCCATACACTAGAGCAATTATCGGGCTGATCCTTCAATTATCGCGTAAGGTCCCGAATTATCGCACAAGTGTAAGGTAATGATTTTTCGGACGAGAATCCAATAATCGTCCAAAAATGGCTTCTGAACGATTATTTGATCTTTTAACATGTTTGATTTAAAACAATAAAAAGCACCACATTTTTTGAAAAATTGCATAGTATATGGCCATTTCACAATAATTGTTAGGTCTTCTGCGATAAATTTATGGTGAAGTAGAGGCATGTTTATGCAAATGAACTGGGACATTTCATTCAGTGTCAAGACCCGTGTGACATGGATTTGTTGGAGTGAACTATAATATCAACTCAGACATTTCATGCAGCGTCTGTGTTTAAACATCTGCTTAGGAAAGCCTCATCATCCATTCTCAAGAAGTTTCAGAAATCATCAGGATTATTCTCACAAATTTCCTGTAGCAGTGAAATATGAGAAAATGATTCCCTTTTCTTGAGCCATTCCTTCGCCCAACATTTACGACGGGGATGAATATTTGCCCCTTTTCTGTTTCTGCTGGGTTAAAATAACCATAGAAAGGGTGAAGATTCCAAGACCTTGTATCCATCACGGCAGCAAAGAAGAAAGAGCTAGCTACAACAGGAAGTTATATTTATACTTCCTATCATATACGTCAGTCAAACCCACATGCTAACGACCGCCCTTTATTTAAATATGTAAAGAAAATCCGACAATAAAATAAAATTATCATACTGTGTATGGGCAAAAGTGATATTTTGCAGCCGATGAAAGTAGACCAAAAATGTACGTTTTTTTCAACTTTTGCACGATTATTGTATGAAACAAGTGTGATGTATGGTGCCGATATTATTTGGGACTCTAGCGGAAAAATCGGCAACATTATCGGCGAATTCATGCGATTTTTGATAATCTCTATTGTATGGCCAGCTTTAGATTGCAAAATAAACTGGAGCTGTCACAACACAATGTCTGTTACAAAATATATTGGGCCGGATGTAGAGTTGTAAACACCATCCAACTTTCGCAAGCTGCTTGTAGAAGTTGGGGGCTTTTCTGGCAATGTTACACAATGGATCTCTAGGTGTATGTTCCTTTATCTCTTGTTTAAAAATAAAGAACTAAGGGGAGAGGCGAACCGCACAGACTTAACATAAGCCAATAATAACCCAAAATCATATGGGAAGGGTGATACTAATATTGGGGTAGATCCAGACTTAAGTCCCACAGCGAATTTACACAATCTGGATGCATAAATTTGGCTGTTTGTACGTACTGCGTATGCACTCGGCAGATGTTACTCATCGTAACTCTGATCATATGTAACTTGTTCGTAACTACGTACGAAGGAGCGTGTCATCCCTAAGCAAGTAGAAAATACACATAATAGTTGGTAGGAGGCATTTAAATTGTACGGTTAGGGAAGGTGATACGTACAACCCCAGATATGCAAGGAAAAGTTAAGGTAGGGTTTGGAACTCATAAATCAGCTAAATTACATGCATTTGAGTGGAGTGCATTATACTTACGATTGCATAACTACGCTACGTGTTCATACTTAAAGAACTTTAGAATATGCAGGAGAGAATAAAAAATTAAAAATGGTGTAATAAACTTGTGTGCATGTGCACACAAAGAACTATCATTACAGATCTGGTTCCTCAGGATTCACACTTCGACATGAAAGTTTTTCCATCAGCAGAGCAGGATGGGGAGGTCTGCATACAATATGTATGCAGGATAGGAGGTATAATAAATGAGCACTAAGGGACTTCCGCACTGTTCTCATTTAAGGACAATGTGGAAAACTGGATACAGCAGGGAAGCAGCTTTGCATCTCAGTAGCCACTGTGCCTGGAGCTCTGACTGCAGAAGCTGTGGCAGTCTGGATCCGGCCCAGTGTCACCATAAGCTTATTTTAAAGTAGGACACAATATTGCAAATAGAAAATCAGCACTGCAGGAGAGGAGCACATTTACACCTGCCAGAGTCTGAATATACACCTTTTAAAAGGAGAAAGAGCAGAATTCTTAACACATGAGCAAGCAAAAGAGAAGAAAGAGTGGAGTAGACCAGCAATGTGAAAACTGATGTATAGGCCAAACATTATACAAATCACCACAACACGTACAGAAAACAGGCACAGGACAATGTAAGAGATTCAAGGCAGGCTTATGGCAGCGTAAGCTGCCATAAAGCCCGCACGACAGAGGGGAGTGACAGGGGGTGTGCACTCCCCTCTGTCTCGCGTAATTTCAGACCCCCGCGCGCACGGAAAGCACACGGGGGTCTGGATCCGGTCCATAATTTTTATGCAATAAAAATGCTGAACTTGTTTTGTATGAAGTAAACAATGTTTTTTCTTTAAACTGCATCTCAGGGCTTAAATAGGTATTTACATATTTTACTTCTATCTAGAATAACAATGAGTGCGAGAAATGTGGCAGAGATGTTCCAACCACTGGAAAAAGAGTGGGTGGGAGCAATAAAGGGCCCACCTTGAAATCTGCTCTAGGGTGGGCTGCCAGCGAGGGTCTCTTTTATGGTAGTTTAGGGGCATTAGTATACATAAAGCATAAGGTTCAAATGTTGTGGAAGGATGTTGCAGTTTTGTCCTGCAAACTTGTTATAACTTCATAGAACTGTAATAGGGAATTTTATTAATAAGTCATGATAGTGCAGAGGTTCTTTAAATTTCCACTTTATAGAAATGGATCATGAAGAGATTCCATGGGTATGATATAACGATAACACTATAATAACTATAATAATAACGATAATAAAGTGGGGCACCAAAACTCTGCGATGATTGTGCATGACCAACGAAACCCACCTTTCTATATGCTCTCCAACTGAGGTCAGATGTCTGTGGAAACAAAGGGCCTGGTCCAGAATTAAGGTTAAATGTTGTACCTTAGCCTCCGTACCTGTAACCTCTGTACCTTTAGCAGTCCTAAATTTTATACGTAAGTTGGTATGGGCTTTCAACATTGGGATCCCTACCTTAAATGTTCTGATGCAGAAGGCCCACATAAGGAATGAAGGATTGTATGTAAGAGCTTAACCATGTCCTTACTGCACAATCTGCATGGGGAGTGGGCCTACAATGCGTATATTGGGCCATGCATAGGGATATAAAGTCATATCATTCAAGTTAAGTAGAGAGTTAAGATGAGTATCGCCTGGCAGGCTCTCACACAGCCCGACTTGTACACAATTCCACTTGTGTAAATCGACTATCATTATTAAGTCTGGATCAGGTCTTCAGTGAGTTAGAGAGGTTATTATTATTATCGTTTATTTATAAGGTGCCACAAGGTGTCCACAGTGCCGTTCAAAATACAACAAAATACAGTACAGACATAAAGGGTAGGGATGGACAGCATAGTACATAATAATATACAATTGAAATAAAGAAATATCACAGAAATACAATAAAGTGAAGCAAGCACAGAACGCAAAGCAAAATGTGAGATTTCAAGCTTGGCAGATCAGGGAGGAGGGGATAGAGCGCAGTGAGAGGTACGTAATCTGCATATCATTTTGATACGTAGATTGCATATATGCGCTAGCAACGCATCGAAACGATATGCAGATTACGTACAATAGCTACTACGCATGCGCAGTAGCTATTGTTCATTGAATTACGTCTGTCTATGGAAGACGGACATAGTTCTGGATCCGGCCCAATGTGGAAAACTGGATACAGCAGGGAAGCAGCTTTGCATCTCCGTAGCCACTGTGCCTGGAGCTCTGACTGCAGAAGCTGTGGCAGTCTGGATCCGGTCCAGTGTCACCATAAGATTATTTTAAAGTAGGACACAATATTGCAGATACAAATAGAAAATCAGCACTGCAGGAGAGGAGCACATTTACACCTGCCAGAGTCTGAATATACACCTTTTAAAAGGAGAAAGAGCAGAATTCTTAGCACATGAGCAAGCAAAAGAGAAGAAAGAGTGGAGTAGACCAGCAACGTGAAAACTGATGTATAGGCCAAACATTATACAAATCACCACAACACGTACAGAAAACAGGCACAGGACAATGTAAGAGATTCAGAGATGTTCACATGCTAGGCTTCCACCCCTGTGTAAACAAAGCCATGGTGACATTATTCGACAGGACTGGACTGTAGCAGGATGAGCTTTCAAAAAAAAAAAAAAAAAAGGAAATTGTAGATTATAAAGAGTGTGGGTCCCCGTGTCTAACAGCCCTATTTCGATAGGACCGTTCGCTCCCAGTCAGTTCCGAAAAGCAACTTTCAACTGTCATTATTTCGTAATGGAGCCATTGCAGCGGGGACTCGCAACAAGAGAATTCAGTGTCATCGAGTTTTAATCTACAGTAAATATACAGCTGAAAATTTGCAAAAAGCTAATTACTTATTTCTGCTGCTCTGATTTTAGATGTTAACTTTTCTTTTTCCATGGTCTTAAGAGGTATAAAAATATTATGAAAAAGAAAGATAATTGTAAAAACTATTTTATGAGCAAAATGTATACATTCTTGTATAGGCAGAAGAAACTTTTCAGAGACATGACAGACACAAACGCAACTATTTTGCAGTAATAAACCAATAGTTGTCTCAAAAAACCTAATACATCTGGCAGACATTACCTGTTGTGCAGAATCTGAATCTGATTTGTCTGGTACATTGGGAGTTTATTGTCCTTAACTACTGCATCAAAGCAGAAGCCCTTTGAAATATTGCACATTCCAGATGGTAAGAGCCAAACTCTAAATAACTGAGCTACTACAAAGAAAATGAATAACCAGATTCACAGCAGTCTGTTTTTAACAAGTGAATTAAATAAATATTTTACAACTTGCACAAGTTTATAATTGAGACTTGAGTGACCTAATGAAGAGTTGGATAAAATTTACCTTAAAAAAAATTGCAGGTGTAAATGGTTTAAAAAAAAAGCGCATACACCCATACTAGCCTGTGCAATGTAACTCTACAGGACTAATTAATTAATGCATGTATTGTATTTCACCATATCCATCGGTGCTGCTCCATCTATTCACACTTCCTAGCAGGACGATAGAGGGATTCAGCAGCGTTTGGGCAAGTAATATCACACATTGGTTATATGTAGACATTCTGTTTATCTGTGCTTCACTAACTTGGGGACTATTTGTATTGCTGCATATCATGGCTAAAGTTCCTGCACTTTTTTTATATTTTAGATTGAACCTGGGGACATCCTTTATGACTGTATCCCACAGCTAAAACCTCCAGAATCTTTGGATTATTACCCCATTTATTCAGTATCTCTGTGTATCTGCCAATACCATCACTGTTTACCGTCTATCTGCTGAATAACTTCATTTCATCCCTATAAGCCAGCCAAAGACAATATACCTTTGATTATTGCCTTTCTCAATGTTTAGGATCTGAGACTCCCAACTATTCCAACCATCTATCTTCTAGGCAATTTAAGCTAGTGAACTCCTCTCACTAACCTATCTATAGGTTGCAATTCCCATAGATATATATTATTTGTTTTATTCATTTAATTATTTAGCAGCTGATGTTTTTTACATTGTAATTTTTATTATATTGTTGATATATGGTGTTTGTTTGTGTATGTATAAATAAAAGTGTTGGATGTACTCCTAGCACTTCCATTGTTTTTACATGTATTGTATTTATTCACATATAGCTCTTTCCCACAAAAGTGTAACTGGTACTAATGCACATTGCCTAGATTAGTGGTGCAAAATTTGAGTGACCAAGAGTATTGAGTGACCCATAAAAGCCACTACTAGCACTAGGACATGACACAATATCTGAATCGAATGGAAATCCCCTCCTTTTTTTGCCTAGAGGTATCAAATGCCTCATAGTCAATTATATGACATATATATTTTAACTTTAATTATGTACCTGATTATGCACTGTCCTATTGATTTTAGGGGTTAATAATCAATATTTAGCTTTGGCCATGTACCCGATTTACATTTTCTTTGAGTTGTTTTGCTTTATTGTTTCATAATCAAACAAGTAGTAAAGAAGGCTTCTAAAGAGTCTATTCTCTTCTAAGCAATAATACTCTCAAACTACACAAATGCAAGAAGTATTTAAAATAAAGGATTATCACTGCTTTCTTTTTGCTTAGTGGGATCAAATAGTAAAATAAACAAGTGTATTAGTAAGATACTTAGTTATTCTGTTTGTGTTTTAGTAAAAAAAATTGTATATCATTTTTCTTTTTTTTTATATTTTAGGGCTGATGAGGAAATAAATATTTGGTAAACCCTTATCACCATCTATGTGCATGGACTTGAGCCCTATTAACAAATATTATTAACAGTATTAATAAATGTTGACGCACCAATTTAGGCTTCCCACAGGTCCATAAATCTTGATCTGCAGAACAACTGCAATTAGTTAAACTTCTTTTGTTGGTAATTCCAACTGGGAGTGGTATTCCTCTGTACTAGATTCTTGCTAGTTATATATGGTAATGTTAAAATTTTAAAGAGCCCTCAGCAATGCTCTAGGAACATTATATGTTTAAAAAAAGACATCAAAATATTTTATATTTCCGTAATAATCCCATTTCCGTGAAAACAAACATCCAGAAATATTTTTCCTCACTTCAGTATTAACCAGATAAAATGATAAATGTGTATATCTCAAATAAAATCAATATAATATGTTTTCACTCCCTTTGACCAAAGATATCGCATTGAGATTTTATTACAATAGTAAATAAGATTTTTGATACAACAAACACTGCATCCTGTTTTCTATTTGTCGGTATAGCTCAAAAAGGTTCTCTGCTCTCCTTAAAAATCACTTTCTCTGTTATTCAAGAAGAATATTTTATCGACTGGCCATGGATGTTAGATATTTTTACACAAGCATACAATATAGATTCTGGTCATGTGATCTCTGTGTTTACTTAAGGTTGGTATGTTCTTGTTGCTGTGGGTAATTCCTAGCTCCTGGGAAAGATGAAAATTATACATACATCTGATTCAATCATATAACTGGAGATAGCACAAAACCCCATTATCTAAAACCTCTACATATATGGATTAAAGAATTAAGCCATATCGGTTTGCTTACATCCGACATTACCATGAAAGAAATTCCAGCAGGCTCTTTCTTTTGTCTACTTAATCCCCCCAATTGCTCCATCTGCCAATACAAACATAACCGAGGAATGACCAAGAAGATATGTTCTATAGACAGTAATAACATTTTTCTTTCTCTAAAACTTAGTAGACTATAAGCGGGGTAGTGGTGGAGACATTCCCCCATTAGTCTCCCCCTCATCGAGTATGAATGCATCTTTTTGAACCATCACCCCCTTGTATCCCCCCACCCCACTTGTATTCCTATCCTCTTACCTTCCCTATTGATTTCCCTCAATAGAGAAGTTTAAAAACAGGTCACTCTTTGTTATGACTTTCCCTAACTGATATGTCGCAACACGTTTTATTGCTTTTGGTGTGGTACATGAATATGTAGCCTTCTAGATTTGATGGTAACCCAGCTAAATGTACCACTGCAGTTTATTGTCACTGCTCATATATATGCTGTATTTCTCTGCGACCCAAATAAAGCCAGTCACATACTATAGGATGAAGTCTGGTAGACTGAATAGATTAATAGATTGCTGTGAACTCTATGGCATCAGAACATTGATACCCCGTTCATATTACCTGAAAATACCGGCTTTTTTTGATGAAAAAGCCGGCTTCTAAACTCAAGCCGGCTACTGAAAGCCGGTGTCCCCTTCTTTTTAGCCGGCTTTGAACACCGGCTTTCAGTAGCCGGCTTGAGTGTTTACACTGAGTTTAAAAGCTGGCTTTTTCACTGCAGCCAGCTTTTTCATCAAAAAAGCCGGTGTTTTCAGCTCAATCTGAACGGTCCTTTAATGACAGTGGCCAATCAACATCCAAAAACGGACTTGTTTAGATCAGAATATCTAGTAAATGTTGCCATTGTTTATCGGTATCTATAGTTGCTCAGTGTGTGCATTACCTTTCCCTTCTTTAATACTTAAAACATAATCCAATCGAATAAAAAAACATAGGACCAGAGACTTAAGAAAAGGGGGTG
Source organism: Limnodynastes dumerilii (assembly GCA_011038615.1). Lineage (NCBI taxonomy): Eukaryota > Metazoa > Chordata > Amphibia > Anura > Limnodynastidae > Limnodynastes > Limnodynastes dumerilii. The sequence goes on from WWET01004821.1 coordinate 41,835, forward strand.
TTTCAGCTCTTTGTGAAAGGAAAATGCCAGCATATCATGAGAACAAATATGCTTATGCTAATGGGTGGTATATAAATAGTACAATGAGGGCATGCTAATTGCGCTCCACATAATCAAGATCTTCTGAAGTATTCAGTATTCAGTAAATCCCTTACTGACCATCAGAGCATAATGACATTGGAAGCCTAAATACGGTCAATAACAAATGAAAACACTTAAGAAATTGGGCCCTTATTCATGCTTACCCATATATTCTGTACGGTAGCCTCCGCTGCGCAGGCTATCATATGGAATGGCTGATCCACAGACCCACACGTAGGGGAGCAGGGCACAGGACACCCCTTCCCTCTCCTACTTGCGGATTGCGGATCCATCAGCAAGACCTTAAGTATTCCGCACGGATATACTGAATTGTACATAAGAGTTTAGCCAAGGCCATACTGTACAATTTAAATGCTTATACCTATCCCCCATGTGTATCTCCTACGCAAGGGGAAGGATCAGATCCGCATGGAGCGCAGCATCAGTGTGTTGAACTCCATTGCAGTGATAATTGTACTTTGATACAAAAGTATGCCGAGTTTTTTAGATATGAATCTGGGTTTAGGACAGAAAGCATAGGCATTACTTTTGAAAACTACTTTATTTTGTTGTAATTGTTAAACTGTTCCTTGCACATTTTCTATGAAAATAGTGTTGATAAAAATTAATGAGTTAGATTAGGTTTTGATTTTCATGTAGTTAAAATGAATGTTTGTAGAGATAAAGCTAAGGGTTACATTTTGGAAAACAACTTGGCTTGCTCCATAAGCTCCATTTTTGCCACAGCTGAGAGATGAACTTCATCAGGACCATCAGCAATGCGCAGTGTTCGAATAGCTGTATACCTGCAAGAAAAATGCAGTTACAAAGAAGCTCATAATTACAATACAAAAGCCTTGCTAAAATCTTACATACAAAGTTATTTTTACACAGTTAAATATATCATTCCATAATCTCCATTAAGACAACCACTTACATAAAAGCCAGGGGGAAATCCTGTGAAACTCCAGCACCTCCAAACACTTGGATGGCGCGGTCTGCCACCTGACATGCCATTCTAGGAGCCACAACTTTAATCATTGCAATCTACAAATACATAAGGTCAATAAAATATGTTTAATAAAAAAACATTTCTCAGAAATGCTACATTTTCTCCAATGAACAGAGCATTTGATTAGCTGATATGTGTTTTTGTTAAACATCTCATTATGCAAGTGTTAACTGAAGAAATAATGAAAAGAGCCTTATAAAATCGGACAGAATTAGGTAACAAACAAGTGCTGTATTTATTACAGTTTATGTTACAATACAAAAGTGTTTTGTACCCACTGAAATAATACACTAAGCAAGCTATATGTTTACACTGAGAAAAATGCCTTACTCTTAATTAATTTCAAATTTTACATAATTTATACATTTCAACAACTTTAAAAGATGTATGCACATTTTCTTTATGGTGGCGCTAAACAGGATTCAAAATGATCCAAAGCATATCGCCAACAATACAACATCACACTTTGAATGTAAAAAACTGTAATATTAAATGCATGTGATATATACTTCAGTATTGCATACAAAAGGAATAACATATTGTAATATAGTTATGCAAACCAAAATTATGCACTGGTTACCGAGTACACAAAGTAACTTAAATGTTCTGAACAAGATGGAGGACTAATGTTGTACTTTGAACTTTTTAAACTACATTATATCCGAAAAGTTTTTGGGATAGTGTCCTAAATATAGGGAATGTGATTTCAGATTTTGTGAACAGTACTGAAGAATTTTACTGGGAACAAATTTATAGGCCATACAGTATTTAAAAAAGCAAAGGATAATAGCACCAATCAATTCTATTTACTGTACCATTGTCCCAGTGCATTATACCAACAGATAGCTTAAATCTTATGGTTGTTATTAGCAACATTTTACCTATTTGGAAGTTTCATGAAACATATGTTTCATTTCCATTTTTTTATGATTACGAAACCATACCACATGGATTCCAATTTATTCAACCATTGTTTACTATTTCAGATTTTAATCTTAGTGTCTGTACCTCTTTCCGTGCCTTTCCACTGCCAACTGTGTCTATGGATTTTGCAGCTTTCATTGTGAGTAGTCTTGCTTGATCAATAGCAATGCGGCTTTCTGCTATCCAGTGGGCAACCACTTCCTGTGTGAAGAAAAGCACACACACCACAATTGTTTATAAAAGTGTACAGACATCCTGTAATCTTAGGATGGTAATTTAAAAAGGTCAACATATAAGCTGTGTGTTTATTTATTTCCCAGCCATATCTCAGGAAGTGATAAATTTGCCAAGGCTTTTTTGTTACGGATTTGTGTGCCTGCGAGTTTAACTGAAGCTCTATACCCTGTGCTCTAGTAGAGACAGGGTATAGTTTGATGCCACCCGACTATCTGATCATCACATTCCCTCTTTCTTGCTTACGTTAGTAGTACCCTTTATTTCTATCTTGTCCGTGTCCCACATAATTTTCTAGTTCATGTACTTACATGGTGATACAACTTTTTTCCAAAAGCCTTCCTCTGTGCAGCTCTTGCACACATTAACTGAAGGGCGCTCTCTGCTGCTCCAATGGTCCTCATACAGTGATGTATACGACCGGGACCAAGGCGGCCCTGGGCAATCTCAAAACCTCTTCCCTCACCTAAACAAGGAGATGTCAGAAATAAATATGAAGTGTATATATATATATATATATATATATATATATATATATATATATATATATATATATATGTGTAATACCCCAGCACTGGGGATAT